>QKMX01354764.1:0-10931 GCA_003401595.1 Venustaconcha ellipsiformis
AGAGAGAGAGAGAGAGAGAGAGAGAGAGAGAGACTTTTGCCTGAAGAGCTTCGTTCAGAAACACTAAGACTGCTCCAAGAAGGATTGAGAGGCATATAAAACAATAGATCAATACTCAAATAGAGCAAACGAGGCACAAACATAACACACAAAGATCAAAAGAAACAAACAAAATTCAACTTAAACTACCAAATGTCAAACAAAACAAAAAAATATTTAAATGAAACAAACAAAACCCAAGCTAGTTGCGCAGAGTTTAACTGATGTTAGGTCTGAGGTGTTCCAAACCTTCCCGACTGGGCTGTATTGTCTGTAGTCCGAGTTGTCTGGTTCTTGGTGATACGCTCAGTGTACTCTGATATATTGCATACCCCAAAATGTTTCATAAAACTTTCTGCACACGATATTCGAGCGACTTCTGCGTGTGTTACTTTTGAATGGAACATTTAGATCTAAGACGTCAGTGAAACAGTCCGTTGGCATGCAAAAGTAACCTTCTCAAGCCTGCCTTTGGGAGAACAGAAGGGATGACTACCTGACACCATTAACAACAGCAAAATCTCCTTAGGGGCGCGAGTTTATAAATTTGGATATATTAGACCACAAGTTTTCGTACTAAGAAAACAACATAACCTAGGGGGTTTTAGGGAGCGTTCATGTCCCCCAGCGAGACCAGAAGGAGCCCTGCATGGCAACGATTCTCCAGCAATTTAATGCTGTTTGGTGGCTTTTTCTAGCATTTAAATTTAATCATTCACACAACACAAGAAAATACCATTGTATACATGTCTGTCATTTCCACATCAGGACCATTAAACGAAGTGAAGATTCATATTACAAATTACATATGACAAAAACACCTTAAAACGGAGGAATTTAAATAACAGATCAAATATACTAAAACTTACCTTTCCATCGAAACAGCGCCCTTGAATAAAACTGGGTTAAAACCAAAATAAAATCTAATGCGTATTGGTTCAACAGTAGTTACGGTTAAAAAAAAAAAAAGATGTGAAGAAATTTCACCAAATCCACGCAATCTTTTACAGCGCATCCACAAGTCATTTTTCCTTTTATTAACAAAACACCATGCAAATAAATTTTACTCGGGAAACACTATCCTTCAGCAACAGTCGCTGTAAAGTTTTGAAGTTTGAGGTCGACGATCACTACCGAAAGCAATACACAGATGTCAAAACAGACATGATTGAAGCTAATCACAACTGACAACAATTCAAATGTCGATATTATGAAATCGGCATTATTTGAAATTAACATCTGCTGGCGTTTATATAAATATAATCACCCCCTACCCCTTCCCATAAATCTAACTAGTGGCTGTGCGAAGGTTCGAAGACAGATGTATATTTAACTGATTTGTGCCCAGGAATAGTATTAAGCAATGTCTGGGTCCCTCACTCGCTTTGATGCAAAAGAGGATTAGTGGGATGTTGGGGTGAGGTATTCCAGCTAACTTAACATAAATTCTTCACACAATTAAGTAAATAATGTTCTTTTGAAGTAATATTTGTCTGATAAAAAGTTCGTAGCCTTTAGTTACAGTTCTGGACTTTCAGTTTCAGATGGGATTGACTTCTGGTAAGTACATGTCACAACACACAACACGTGCAAAAGCTATGTCTGTCTATCAAAGTCATTCTGCAAGAATAACACAAGTGATACTGGTGCACTTTTAATGCACTATCAAAATATGATATTTTCAGAAGAAAATCTGGACTGTTAATTCTATTAAACTTTCTGAAATAACCAGAAATTTCAATTACATTCATTTGAAAATATTTCTCCAGTTGTTATTATTTAAAAAAGAAAAGGCATATACCTTTACGTTAGGCGAATTAGACAATTTGCATTTTAACTATGAAAAGAAAAGAGAAATCTGGATCTCAAGTCCAAAAAATGACCTGCTCTTTGACAACTAACATTGTATCAAAAGAATTGTTGATACAATGCTAGGAAGAATAAATATAATTTCCCTTAAGTGCTCTTGGAGTGGCCGCAAGATTCATCCAAAAGCACCCAAAACCTCCGAATCCACTACAAACATGAAGTAAATTAAATGGAATATACTCAAAACCACAAGAAATCAATGGAAAGAGTATTATTTTGTAGAAACAGATGACAAAATAGGCTGCATTAATTTTTTATATTGGTTGTAAACATTGAAACAAGGGAGAAAAATGTTGCTATATTCATCGCCAGAGCTGGTTATCAAAAAGACCCAGTCAATAAATAGAAACGGCCACATTGTGAAGTAAATAATGGACCATCAGAACCATTCATACCAACGAGGATGAAAACAATAATATTTACACCACACTGTATATGTTCTTGTCGTTATTAGCAATTGGTTGTTGCTACGGGCTTTAGCGTACGATTGTATTTCTTCATTGCATTTTATTTAAATTCTTTTTAGAATCATCTAAAGTAAATAATTGCCCATCATTGTCATACATGTCAAATGAGATTAAAAGAACATTAAAAAACACTGAACAACTGTCAGTACCACATAATTTCTTTATAATCGATTTCAGATTTCTATGAAGTATGGCATGCCTCGCTGAAAATTAAAAATTTATAAATATGTATAAAGATGTTCAAATTTGTATCAAGAATAGTTTTAAAATATTAAATGAAGTGTATCAACATTAAACTGATGAGGTTCAACTCAATTAAATTTTGCATGTTTTAAAGCAAAGCATTATTAAATCAACATAATACAAATACATGTAACGCTTGTAACCTGTGTCGTAGGTAACTAAAAATTCATAAAATTGTACTATAAACATTGCAAAGAATTTTTATATAAAACCAGATCAAAAACTGGAACAATGGAAGTGCATAGCCATTCATCGACATTAGACAAGTGTATTTTAGTTTAATTTGCATAGCCTAGGTCAATGCTCATTATTATCACCATTTCTTTTGCGATGTTTGTTCCACCTTTTGCAGACTTTCTTTCCCCAAGTTTGCATCCCGCATCTATTTTCATCCAGATGGAATGGAATTTTCCATTGGATGAATGCATGTACTTCAAAGTATTGGAATTTAGGTGCTTTTGTAACAATTTTGTAAAGATTATTGTCTTTTCTGCTTATATCTTTTGCACCAATTTCAAGAACAAGGCAGGCGCAAAACAACCAATTAACAAATATACCCATCTCTTGTTTTAGTAAACACTAATAAATGCAAAAGGCACAAAATAAGTCTTAAGAAGTTTGGCAGGGTTCAATTTATGAATATATCCACTTTCACCTTAAACATATTGCTCAAAATAGTTTGGTAATTATCTGGTCAAATGGTATAAAGGTAAATGTACTGTATGCAAAACTAACAATGATATTCCTCTTCAACAAAAGCTTCCTCAATTATTATAAAATAATACATAAAAAACACAAATCATAGCCTCAATACATCACATAAGTTAGGGCTTTTTGCATTTGTTCAAAGATTTGAAATTGTGTATAACATTAGATGTTTCTTGTCTTTGTTTAATATAGCATCATGGCATAATCAACATTAACTTTAAATGCTGCTTGAACTCAACAATGGATTTTGGAGTTACAAAATGTAATGAGAAAACGACAATGATATGTTTGATGTCAATGAGAAAATAGGAACAATTGTCAAATGTAGTCAAGATAATTAACAGAATATTAATATAGTTCAGCAAATAATATGCTTTAGAATTAATTTTAGCATGAAATAAAAGACAGTTCCTAGCATTTCATTATTGTCTTGTTGATGCTAATAATAAACGTCTAGCTAATTGGGAGAAATTAAAGTTTAAGCAAACAAACATTAGCCCATGGTGTTACATTGTTCAACTAATACAAGGAGACCTGCTACACTTACTAAATGCTGCAACAATAATTCAAATGCAAAACTGGAAATGACCATGCAAAAAAATACTCTGCACAATTTATCAGAGAAATTTCTTCTCAGATTCCCACTCACTCACGACTGACTTTACAGAAATTTGCAGTTTAAAAAAATGATAGCAAATAGTATGATTCAGTACAGAACAATATCAACCATGGAAATGCACTTGAAAGTAGCAAGCATTTTAGACTTTTTATACAAACCACAAAACACACCTCTCGCAAAAGCAAAGTATGTCGATCAAAGTCAATATCTTATCCATGAGGTTCAATGTGACGCTTGTATCAGCATGGCTGAGAAATTAATCCTGATGTTTTAATTAATTACATAGATGTGAAAATGTTCCTCCTGTTGTGAAATCCCACAAAAAATGCATGTACCTTTATCATCATTTCATGATGGCAGGGTAACTTTGATTTTAGTAAGGGAAGTCAGAATATCAATCGGGTTCTTCTATTAGCATGGTTGACCATTCAAACTGAGATCAGGAAAAAGAAAGAAAAGAAAGACATGTACCTTTATCACCACTTGAAAATGTCAGAATAATTTTGTTTGGTCACAGAATCAGAATATCATGTGGGAGGGATGATCTACCCTTTGAAAACTTACATTATAACTCCGAAAGAATTGCTGAAACACTGATCTGAGGAAATCAAGATTTCTGTTACAAAAGAAAACTTGTTATATCAGTCAAAAGAAGGAAAGTGACATGATAAATTATATGTAACATCATTTTACTGGACTGTTGAACCATAAACAAGCAGTTGTCATATGGTACAATTCCAACAGAATAATTACTTCACAGGATACATTAGGCACAACCATTATATCCAATATACTGGTCACTTATTTCCAAACTTGATCCAAGTTTGCAACCAATCCTAACATTTTTATGAGATCTGAATAACACTGAAATATTTCATATGATTTGAATTTCTGATATCAGCTTCACAGTGGGGTTATGAAGGTAAAAAGGAAGGCAGTGTGCTACAAATTTCATTCTACTTCATTAAGACTAAGTCAGTGTGCTCAAATATTCATTCTCTTACCACGCAATAATGTTTGTAAAATAGCATATGTATCACTAACCAAATGACATAACAGCATGTTTATTTATGACTTCTCTGAAGTGTATCTGGTAGTGTATAATTCAATTACCATGAGGAATCCATGATATTAAATAGAGTACAAAAAAATTTTTTCTATCAGTATTTAAATTGGAATGATATTCATTACAATTGGAGTGCAGCTCTTAAAAGCTACAGAACCAGCCAGAAAATACATTATAATCCCCATTATTTTCATACAGTTTATAAGTTCCGCCTTAAAGATGCTACTTTTACATGACTGAGATCGTACTAACATGAGTTGCAGAATACAGTTACCTCCCTTCAACTGAGCCTCCCATTCAACAGAGTCCTATGTTGAGAAAGAAGGTTGCATACTAAGGTTAATGCATACAAATTACTTACATACATACAAAAAAAAATGAGAACATTATATTGAAGAAGGATGACTGCATCAATAAAAAAGCAATATTTCCAAGAGTCTAGGGAAAGTTTATATACACAACTTTTATATTGCATCCACCTGCCTAAAAAATGGAAATTCATAAAAAAACATAAATACAAAAGTGAGGTCAAAAAGTGTCAAATGGTTGGATAGCTATAATAAGACAAAGTATATAAGTATTATGCACTTGACCTGGCAAGTCAATGGCAGTTCAAAGCAAACAAAATTTATGTACCCCAACAAAAGTTATTTACCTCCCTTTTTCACAGTCTAAAGTCATTTTTCACTTCAACTGCTGCACAGTAAGCAAATGCAAACCCTTTCTCTAGATGAAAACTTGGAAAAACACTGAAAAATAGTTTGGTTCAATTCAAAACAGTTACCATCCAGGATGCTATTGAGATTTTCTATTTGGCTTGACTAGCGTGTCCGATTCTATGGCTGGTTAGCTCTGCTTCCTAGCAGACAATTTCTATTTAACAATCTACATACTATGAAGTAACTATATAAGAGGCATACATGCTTTACATCATTTTTTAGAATAACACAAGCACAAAATATCTAATTCACAAATATATCCATATCCTCAATTATTATAAAATAATACATAAAAAACACAAATCATAGCCTCAATACATCGCATAAGGTTTGATAAGTATGACCAACATTCTAGGTTGGATATCAATAATAAAACTGAAATACACTGTCTAAAGTCTTTGATCTAACATAATAGAAAGCCTATACACAGATATGTAACTAATGTGCTTTAGAAATAATTTTTGTGTTATATTCACATAATACTTCCTAGGCTTTCATTACTGTTCTGCTGGTGCTAATAACAACAGTTATGGTTTATATGGGTGCTTGGAAAAGGTAAATCACAACAGTCTAGCTAATTGGGAGAAATCAAAATTTAAGGAGCAGACATTAGTTGACGGTATAACATTAGTTTTATAGCTGTAAGAGACACAGCTAAGCTTACAGAATGACATATTAATAAATCCAATGATAAATGGCCACTGAAAATGACCATGCATATAAACATATTAAAAACAGTTTAACAGAGAAATCTCTTCACATAATTCCCCTTCACTTAAAACTCACATTACTGATCTCTGGAGTTTACAAAATAGTATGATCAGGTATAAAACAAATATTAAGAGCGGAAATATACAGTTCAAAATGAGACGTATTTCCGGTTTTCAGAAGTAAATGACATAAAACACACCTCTCACAGAAGCAAAGTCTGTCTGTCAAAGACAATCTCTTATCAATTTAGATCTGAATGAGTTCAATCTGGTGTTTCAATTAGCACGATGGAGCAATCAATCCTGATATTTGGCCATACAAATTGAAATCTGCAAAAGAAAAGAAACAGGTGATACTGTTGCAATTTTCATACATGGTGAAAGCATGAAAATTTCAAATGAAAAACTGCATCATTCACTCTAGCAAACTTTGTGAACTAATTAAAATGTATGAATTCTAACAAGGTAAATATGTTTCTCAGACTGTGAAATTCCACAAAAGACAGGGCATGTACCTTTCACTTAGCTGAAAATAGCAGAGTATCTGTGATTTTGGCAAGTAAACTTCCTATATCATGTGGAAAGAATGATATGCTCTTTGACAATTTACAGTATAACTATAAATAGAACTGTTAATAGACTGCTTTGGGAAGACAAGATTTATTCTGTTACAAAAACAAATTGGTACAAAAGTCAAAAGAATTTACAGGACTGCTGAACCATGAACAAGCAATGAACATGCAATATGGTAGACATCCAACAGAGTGATTACTTTGCAGGATATATTTGGATGAACCGTATTGTCCAACATATACTCTGCTTATTTCTAAACTTTATCCCTTTTCATATCCAACCCTTGTGGTTTTATGATATCTGCAAAATATTGAAAAATTTCTTATTAACATTTAAGTGTGACATTTTAATCTCTGATGTCAACTTCACAGTTGAGTCATGAAGGTAAAAAGTAAATCAATCTGCTCAAACATACAGTCATCCTCTTCACCATACAACCTGTAAAATACCAAATGAATAGTTTCCTGAAAGGTTGTTCCATTGGTGGCATTCACCATTCACAACAGCATCTATCTTATTATTTCTCTGAAGTGTATCTGATCCTGAAGAGTTTAATGGCGAATGTGTGACTGAAGTTCAGTGATGGATACTGCTATGAAGTAATAAATGTGCAATGAAAATGACCATGCATATAAACCTACTCTGAACAATTTAACAGATTATTTTTTTCAAACTCCTTTTCACTTATAGCCAACTTTACTGACATTTGCAATTTACAAAATCATAGGAAATAGTAAGATTAGGTACAGAACAATTATTAACAGTGGAAAAAATGCAGATCATTGGTAGAAAGCATTTCAGGCTTCTCATATGTACATAACACAAAACACACCTCTTGTAGAAGCCATGTCTCTCTACACTTATGGACTTAGACCTGGATAAGATTCAATCTGGTGCTTCTCTTAGCATTACTGACCAATCAATCCTCACATTTCGCCAGGTAAATTGTGATCTGAAAAGGAAAGAAATGAGTGTTACTCTTGGAATTTTCATACATGGTAAAAACATAATTTCAAAGGAAATACTGCAGTTTTAGCTCTAACAAAGTATATGAACAAAGTAGAATCTCTAAGCCCCTTCAACATAATCTTTTTCTCCCACTGTACAAATCCACACAAAACAGAACCTGTACCTTTATCTTCAGGTGATAATGGCAGAGTAACTCTAATTTTGGTATGCGAAATCAGTTATCAAGATGAAAGAATGATACCCTCTTTGACAACTTACATTCTACTTATTAAAATCATTGTTGATACACTGCTTCGACAATACTTTTTTGATCTACCATTATGTCAAACACAATCTCCACATATTTCTCACCTTCATCCCCTTTCAAAACAAACCATAGATGTTTTGCAGTATATGCACAACACTGAAATATTTCTTCTTATCATTTAAGTGTGACATGACTCAGCTACACAGTGGATCATGAAGGAAATAGCTAAGTGCACTCATATAATCATTCTACTCCCCAAAATATATCTCGTAAAAGGCCATATTCATCATTTTTTTTAAATTTATGACACTGGTGGCATTCACCACTCACAACAGCATGTTTATTTATGAAGTCTATCTGCTTCTTCAGAGTTAATGTACTTTGAAGAATGTGTGATGACAGGTTAAGCAATTGTGTTTGTGTGTCTGTCCTAAAATAGGATTAATGTTCATGAACACCTACAGAAGGAGCCAGAAATACATCATAATCTAAATTAGTTTCCAGTCTTTAGTTTGTAAGGCATAAAATATGCTACTTTATCATGATGGAAATAGTTTTAACACAGGGGTGCAAAACAAAGTTACCTCCTCTTCAGCTGAGTCTTCGATACAGCACAGTGCCATATGTTAAAAAACCAAAGTAGTAATAAAAAAAACGGATAATACATACAAAATAATTGCATACAAAGAAACAGAACATTATAAAATATGTGGATGACTGCACCAATAAAATGTGGCAGTTCTTACTAAGGAGCTAGCAATAGTTTTATAAACAAATTGAATGCTTTATCCATCTGCCTAATATACAAATTCATAGAAAATAAAACACAAGTGAAATCTAAATGGTTTATGTGTTTGGACAGCTATAATAAAACAAAGCATAGAAAGATAAATACCTAATTCTGAAATATATCAACATAATATTCAATTATTAAACAATAATAATTGAAAAAAATCAAACTATGGCTTTAACAAATTTGATTGCTACAATTTATGAAAGTATCTGTTGCCACCTTATTTGGGGGTGAAATGGACAGTTTATAACCACAGTATAATTCTGCATCCATCTCACTATCACAAGAATTCACACAAAATAAAATACATATCTGAGATATTAATGTGGCCCATATGTTTGGATAGTTATAATTAAACAAACCATATAAATGTTATTCACCTGATCTTGTAAGACTATTGTTATTTCACTGTCTACATACATTGAAGTAAGTATGGGAGGTGTATATGCCTTACATCAATTTCAAGAACAAGACAGGCACAAAATAGTTAATTCACAAATATATCCATATCTTCTTTTATTAAATACTACTACCTGAAAAAGACACAAAACAAGTCTAAAGAAATTTGATCGTGTTTAATTTATGAACCTATCTACTGCCACCTTAAACACTTTATTCAAAGTAGTTTCTGTCTAATGTTGTGTACATATCACATATTTGGTCATTATCTGGTAAAGTGGTATAAAGAAAAATATACTGAACAGAAAAGTAATACTGTTTTTACTCTTCAAGAAATTTACAACAAAAAGCATTATATTTTGTATAAGTTAGGGCTTTCTGCATTTGTTCAAAGATTTGAAAATGTGTAACATTAGATGTTTCTTGTCTTTGTTTACTATAGCATCAGGGCTTAATCAACATTAACTTACAATGCTGCTGGAATGTCAACAATGGATTTTGGAGTCAGAAAATGTTATGAGTGAATGACAGTGATACTATGATTGATGCCAATGAGAAAACTGTAAAGAGGATCTACAGTGGTCGAGCTGATTAACAGAACATTCATATTTTTCAGCAAATAATGTGCTTCAAAAATAATTTTGTCATGAAATAAAAGACAGTTCCTAACATTTTATTATTGTTTTCTTGATGCTAATATCAGGAGCAGTTGTGTGCATTGGTGCTGTAGGAGGCGAAAATCACATATTCAAGCTAATTGAGAGAAATCAAAGTTTAAGCAACAAACATTAGCCCATAGTGTAACATTGTTCTACTAATGTGAGGAGCCTAGCTACAGTTACTGAATGATGCATCAATCATTCCAATGGCCACTGGAAATGTCCATACAAATAAACATACTTACAATTTATCAGAGAAGTTTCTTGTCGATTCCATTCACTCACAATTGAATTTACAGACTTTTGCAATTTCAAAAATGAGAGTAAATAGTACGATTCAGTACAGAACAAATATTAGCCATACAAAATAGCAAGCATTTCAGACATTTTATACGTACAAACCACAAAACACAACTATTGAGAATGCAAAGTATGTAGGTTCAAATCAATCTCTTATCAGGAACATTTAGATGAGGTTCAATTGGGTTCTTCTATTAGCATGGTTGACCATTCAAACTGAGATCAGGAAAAAGAAAGAAAAGAAAGACATGTACCTTTATCACCACTTGAAAATGTCAGAATAATTTTGTTTGGTCACAGAATCAGAATATCATGTGGGAGGGATGATCTACCCTTTGAAAACTTACATTATAACTCCGAAAGAATTGCTGAAACACTGATCTGAGGAAATCAAGATTTCTGTTACAAAAGAAAACTTGTTATATCAGTCAAAAGAAGGAAAGTGACATGATAAATTATATGTAACATCATTTTACTGGACTGTTGAACCATAAACAAGCAGTTGTCATATGGTACAATTCCAACAGAATAATTACTTCACAGGATACATT
>QKMX01354768.1:6433-16545 GCA_003401595.1 Venustaconcha ellipsiformis
TACATAGATACATCTGTCAGTACACTTTCCAATTACTCGACATAGAACATTACTCTACATAAATACAGCTGTTAGTGCACTTTCTAATTATTATACATAGATGCAGCTGTCAGTACATTTTCTAATTACTCTACATAGATACAGCTGTCAGTAAACGTAGTAATTACTCTACATAAGTACAGTTCTCAGTACACTTTCTAATTACTCTACATAGATACAGTTCTCAGTACACTTTCTAATTACTTTACATAGATACATCTGTCAGTACACTTTCCAATTACTCGACATAGAACATTACTCTACATAAATACAGCTGTTAGTGCACTTTCTAATTATTATACATAGATGCAGCTGTCAGTACATTTTCTAATTACTCTACATAGATACAGCTGTCAGTAAACGTAGTAATTACTCTACATAAGTACAGTTCTCAGTACACTTTCTAATTACTCTACATAGATACAGTTCTCGGTACACTTTCTAATTACTCTACATAGATACAGCTGTCAGTACAATTTCTAATTACTCAACATAGATACAACTCAGTACACTTTCTAATTAGATTCAGTTCTCAGTACACTTTTTAATCACTCTACGTAGATACAGCTGTCAGTACACTTTCTAATTATTCTACATAGATACAGCTGTCAGTACATTTTCTAATTACTCGACATAGATACAATTTAGTACACTTTCTAATTAGATTCAGTTCTCAGTACACTTTCTAATCACTCTACGTAGATACAGCTGTCTGTACACTTTCTAATTACTCTACATAAATACATCTGTCAGTACACTTTCTAATTACTCGACATAGATACAACTCAGTACACATTCTAATTAGATTCAGTTCTGAGTACACTTTCTAATCACTCTACGTAGATACAGCTGTCTGTACACTTTATAATTACTCTACATAGATACAGCTGTTAGTACACTTTCTAATTACTCTACATAGATACATAAGTACGCTTTCTACAGAAAACAAGTACAATTCTTCCTCAATTAACAGAGCTAACTCTAGACCTCTTCTTTGTGTCTTTAATTGGAACAGTCATATGTGTATCACGTGACATTTTGCCATTGTATTTAACATGCATGAAACTTATTTGGTAATGAGCTTGGAAAGACTTAACTAAAGCCACTAAATCTGAAATGTGGGGCACAATTACTTTTTTGAACATGTTTACTACTAATAGAGATGTATTCAATCATCTAGATTATTGATTGGAGCATGAAAAGTCACAGCACAAAATCGGGGTATGAAATATGGGTCACAATAGCCTACTTTTGTTATGAATGTAGTACTCAACGCACATCATCTCTTCACCAAGTTTTAATGAATTTATGTAAAACAGTATGTATACGTGTTGCTAAAATTCTATTTGCTCATGAACTAAACAAAAAAACGTAACCCAAGGTAGCAAACACGTAAAATGTAGGTCACACTGACATCTTTTCTTGCAAGTGTGCAGCACTAATAAAGAGCCATCCAATAATTTAGTTTGATGATTCGGTGATGACAGAGACTGTGAAATAAACTTAGAAAACAAAATTTAAACAAAAGTAGTCAATAATTAGATGTAGGTCACTTTGATGAGGGTGGATTAAGATTGATCCCCACCCCAAATTTCATTTATCTAGATATAACGATATGTATAAAAAGAGAACAAAATCCTTAGCCAAATGCAAAACGTAACCACAAATGCACAATTTATGTACAATTATATAGAAATGAGCCCCCTCCTCATGGCTAAATGCTAACACACCAACTCCAAGCCGTTGCTTATGACGTAGAAACAAAATGTTATGTATATTTAAATTATTTTGTGCGATGGACTTTAGTTCGTCATTGAGGATATAATAGTTATAGCCTACCTGACTTTTATCATTATTTTAATAGTTATTTACAGATATTTCACTTCCATGTCTAGTCTTGTTTACAATTCCAAAATGTTCTCAAAGCAAACTCGTGACCAACATCCTGCTCATTTTATGTTGACTTAGGTTTTTACCTAAGGCTGTGGTAAACAAAATTTTTCATTCTTGTTTTATGTTCAGTCTGTGGAATTGTGTTACTGTTGTGTTCAGATATACTTTCAGAGGAATTATTCAATGTATTTATTGAAATTTCAATGTACTATCTGGGATTATTGTGAATTCATTCAAAAAAATTATGTCTTATATAATTGTAATGCATCACAAATGTTGGCACATCGACCTATTTGAGACTATTGGTATGTCAGCACATACAATATTTAAATTCATTTGGAACATCCTATACTATTTAACTTGTGATAGAAAATTTGGGATTTAACTCGCAACAATCTAAGATCCTCCTAAATTATCACTTTTTAACTAAGATAAATAAATTTTATTTGTCGATTTTACTAACTTATTGTTTTTAGTTTTTATGTTACTTACTTTAAGACCATAGAGTTGTAACAAAAACTGCGTGGGTGGTGGTAGTGTGGTATCTGAATGTCTTTAAAACATTTCAGAAAGGTTGAAAGAATTACTGTTACAATTTGCTTTTTAAATTTAAATTTACTTTGTTTTGGAATTTGTCATTGTCCCAGGTAAAGATTTTAATTGCAGATACTTTGAGAAATCTTTACTAAAACAAGAAAACTTTTACAGTGTCATCTGAAGTGAAGACCTTTGTTTTAAAACCCACCCATGAAGGAGTGGAGTCTTTGAAAAAAAACGACGACTTGCTTGAGCTTGCTAGACATTATTATCATTCTGAAGCAAAATCATCTATAACAAAACAGGATATATTTTGATTCACTATTTGATGGAAAATAAATTTTTGGATTCTAATATTTTGGGTTTGATACGTAAGTCCGTGTCTGGTTTTGATTTGGTGGGTGGTATTCAGTCAAGAAAGTTGGTCAAGGTTACGATAGCTTTATACAGCACCTTTGAGTTAAAGGTTCAAAAATTGCATCTATAGTGATGTCAGCACCTATGCAATAGAGCAAAAGGCAGAACCTTTGGAAAATGCTGCTCGAACAGTTGATGATTATTCCTTAACTCGTAAAGATTCATTTGTCAATAAGTCTTCCTCTCTGCTTTTTTTTTTTGTTGTTTCAAATAGTAAAAATGTCATACCAGTCATCTCAGTCTCATACAAGCACGTCTTTCCCTCAGTCTGGCTCCTTTTGAACTTACCTTTCGATATACTGTCTGTTGACCATTGAAGATGTTAACAGAGAAACGTAACTTCTTCCAAATGAGTATTCCAATATTAGTCTTCTTGACTATGTCTCTGATTTCAAATATAATGTCATAGGCTTGTGAAGTAGCAAGAACTAATCTTCAATCTACTCAGTAAAAAATAAAATTAAGATATAACAGAAATAAAAAGCATAGGATTTTTCAGCCTTGTGATAGAGTTAAATGCTCTCCTGATTATTCTTAAAAATCCCCTCTGGGCTAAATTGTACGGTCATTGTAAAGAAAGTCATTGATTCAAGTCATGAACACTCCTGGGATGTGGAAACAAATAACCTTGTCATAAAAATATGATGTATAAATATGATGGAGTATTTGGCTAGACATAGCCTAGTTAGTCATTCAGCTAATTCTGTTGTGAGGATGCAAACGATGAAGTGCAATCTAAGACTTTGTTTTAACCAATCTTTGGAATTCAGAATACTAAACAATATGGACCAGACACTTTCACATCTACAACCACAGGAAAAGACTGAAATAAAACAATGTAACAAGTGTGTAGGATTTGGTGGATTATTGATTCAAGATGACAAAAATGATGTGGATCATCCAGTGTTATATTTTTCTCAAAGAAAAAGAAAACCAAACTAAGCAAGCACCAGAGAAATTATCCCATAACTGAGAAGGAATGCTTAGCTCTGATACTGGTGTTGCAACACTTTTAAGTGTATATTAGTTAACTCCTTCTGTATTTGGTGATCACAACACATTTACTTTCATTATTAAAATAAATTAAGCAAAAATCTGAGATTGTTGTTAGAATTGATGTTGCAGGAATGTAACATTTACATTAGGTAAATCAAGGGAAAAATAATCTGATTGCAGCTGCACTTTTACATGTATAAAAGTACTCTATTGCTATATTTTTTATATTTTGTGGAGACATCTTCCTGTGTAATTTTAATTATTCTAGTATCACATGTATATTTGACTCTTATGTAAAAATAAAGCTTTATTGCATAAATGAGGAAAGGGATTATGCATATTCACACATACATATGTACACATGAGTGAAAGTAAATATTTACACTGTTATGCAAACCTGTGCAAAATCAAATGTAAAATCTAAAGAAAGAGAAACCGATTCAATGCTTTTTAAAAACTGTATGCCCCTATTGCAGACCAAATAGTAAAGTCCTCTTTAAAAACTGGTTAAAAGATTAGAATAAACATCAAGAAAATCTACTCAGGTCATTAGCATCTGCATGCAAACAAAAATAAAGATTCCATTTTTGAGAGGCATTTTAAATGTTTTAGAATTTGAGTAATGGCCATATCACATCATTTATACCAAAATGAAAGACCCCCATTCCCAGATGCTTGGTCAAGTTCGGGCACTTTCTCTGTTTCGTACATTCTGGGAAGTCATTTAAAGGTTACTACATTTTTTGTAATGGAATCCATATTTCATTGGCATAATGAAAAAATTCAGACAAACTTTAAAGTCCTTTATGCATTCTGTTACATTTGGTCAAATTTAGTTTTTGGGAAGCTATTGTATGGGTAAAAGGCACCATTCATGCAATTTCATGAGTATCATTCCACTTTAAATTTTAGGAATATCATGACATTTATATCAATCCAGGGATTAATCCAATTTCCGTTGGCAGCTTGAACATTTTTATTTTAAAATATTGCAATAAAACATTAATAAATCTTGTTTTCCAGAACTTTGTCCTCATTTTATTCATATTTGCAACATCTAATAAATTCAGGACCATAAGTTTACCTTTTTACTGACATGAAGTTGTCTTTATCATATATATTGTTGGCCATTGCTTCTAAGAACATTAGTTATAACTTGAGGTCCAAACCAATATTTTAAACATAAGGCAAAATTATCTCTCTCCAACCCAGTATAGGGTCATGGTGGCAAAGATAGGGAGAAGTGTTTAGAATGTTCAAAACAGTCACTTCTAACTGTTTTTGCATATTTTCATTTCTGATTATTAAAGTGTTAATGGAAATATTAAAAATTTACAAAAATATCAATATATATTTCACTTCACCCCAATGGTTGCATAATGTAAAATGGCAAACCTGAAAATAAACTCAAAAATCGGAGACAGATTCTATAGCAAAAATGCACTTTTTATGTCTATGTAATTAAACATTGTATAAAATGACATTTTATGATTTTATAACCTCCATAAATTGCTTCAGACCACAAAAATTCAAATCTTCACTTTTTTTAAGGGAGCACGATTGAATTCCATTTATGGTATTTTTGATCATCAAATTAGCATGAAATCTGACTAAAGAATATAAGGCTTCTTTCTGTCCTTCATCTTCCACTTCTAAGTCAAAACTGACACAGAAGTCAATGTTTTACTTTGAGTGCAGTGTATTGAAACAAATGGGGGTGGGTAATTTTTTGGTAATATTGTGAAATCAATGCAAACCAAACTAAGCTTCTCTTTTGGACCCTGTTTAGGTAAAATGACAGGCTTGAATCTAACTATTTTGCCTGGATCAACTCCTAGTACAAACCCTGTCAATATTTGCATTCTGATATATGTACATTCTTAAAATTTTCCCAAAATACTTGTTTCATAATGAAAATTCCTAATTGTAGGGCAGGAGCACCAAAATATTGTTGTTGAAATCAACCCCACCTAAAATTTAATAAATATCATCAGAACAACTTGGACTGAAAGCAAATAACATGAAAAGGAGAGAGGGTGAAAAAAATGAAGACTTACTCTCCACAAGACACTAGGTAAAGAAAGTACTTTATTCTTTTTATAAGATTCTTGGCACATTGTTACATGATTGATGCATTAAAAAGTATTTATTTAAACAGTGAAATAAAATATGCAAATTTTATGAACTGTACAAGTAAAAATATCACATCACCCTAAATTAAGTAACCTGCATTTTTCGCCTACAATTGAAATTCTAGCAAAAATAATTCTGTACAGCTATTTCTGCTATATTTTAAATCATATGAAACACAACACAAAATTAGAAAGAAAACGTTTTAAGCATTACAGCAGAAATTATCAACTTTCCACTCAACTAAAATGAGCACCAGACTTTCTACTGACCACTGTCTAGCAATGACTTTCTACTGACCATTGTCTGGCTGATCAGTTTATGAGCTGACCAAGTGTAAAATCTTGGCAGCCAAATTTTCATTGCAATTCATTTACATGGCTAAATATATGTGTCATTCACCGTCTTCAAACTATCAGCGCTGATCATTGTCCATTACAATGGGAGTTTCTTAAAGGACTAATAAAGATGCTAGTCTCCCTGTGATACAAAACTCAGCCTGACATCCTTCTGACTGTATATTCAGGAAGCTATACAGTATAACTTGGCTGCATTTACGGGCAAACAATGTGGATCTAATTGATAGCAATGATGACCCAAAGCAACCCAGCAGATCAAGATGCATGCTCTTCACTTCAAATGAATTGCTCTTTAAAAGATGCAGACCCTGGACAACTGGCCCTGGAAAATTCCAAATGATTCTACAGTTTTATTCAGATAAATATGGTGGAAAACTGACTGAATTTCAGAACTCCCCAACTTAAGTCCAGATACCATGGCCTCAATCTGATTCTGCAAACAACATGCAACTTTCATTTAAAGAAATGAATGGCAGAAAAATTCAAATGTAATTTATTGAGGGTGTGTTTGCTGATAACAAAGTGAAATTTGTCTATAAAGGACACTATTGGGACCATAAAAACCGCCCTTAATCTAACATGCGTCATTTATTTGGAAATTAAAAATGATGATATAGGAAAAGTGGCCAAAAAAACTATAGTTCCTTACTGAGCAGGTGTCCATCATTTGCAGCATTCCACTACACTAATGGAATTCACATGATAAATGTTAAAAAGCTGAGTGTTTGGGGCTTCCTGGCAACAATCAGGTTAGAAATTATAAATTGATGAATGAAATGATGTTTTGTGCAATTATTATATCCTTAATGCTTTTCGCTTTTAAAATCAGTTGCTGGGGTACAAACTGCGACGATATGTGAATACTATATGTGGAATTTCGCTATGTACATATATTTCACAAAATGTGAAAAAAAAACCCAAGATCTATTAATTCATCTTGTGATGCACCAAGTTATTAATTAGTATCCCTCTATTGCAAATTGATACCGATAAAGATTCAAGCTGTTTATTCAAAGTCTCAGGTAGTTGCTAAGACCAACCAGCCAATCATGTTCTATTAAGAACCAACTATTTCCGATAAGTTCAGACTAAGCCTAGGTTAAACGGACTTTTTTTAAAATGAAGTCTTGGCCTTATAATGGTGTCAGTGTTGTAGGAAGCTAAGCATGGGCATGTATCTTGATATGTTGTCTACACACTTTTAAATGTACCATATATACTCTCTTGTAAGTTGAGCCTAACTGCAAACAACACAGATCCTGATCTACTATTGCATGTTATGCCAGCAGATCAGGTCTTTGTTTGTTCAACTAATTATTCCTAAGAAACTGCAAATACCCTGATCTGCCAGTGGACTATGCAACAGCAGATCTATGTCAGTGCAGTCTGCAGGTGTATTCAACTTATCAGTAACTATATATGGTTATGTTCAACATATGATAGAAACAACAATGGAATGAATTCTGGTGACCAGATCTTAGTTACTTACATACAAATCTGTGACATAAATACAGATAGATGTATTCATTTAAATTATGGAAAAGTGTATTGCACTGATATAATGCACCATTACATTCCATACTAAAAATATTGCATCATTATTCATAACAAATACATGCATAAAATTGTAATATCTATATTTGTCTCTGGACAAACACCAATGGCCTTAGGACATTTAATACACGCAGAAACTGAAAGAATGTAATGTACAGAGTCTCCTTAACAACTCATTAAATTAAATGTTCATTCCATGGGAATTATAATTTCACCAATGTCATATACTCAGTACCAGATTTACCATTGTGCTTAGGGATGTTTAAGCACAGGGCCCCTGTTGGCCAGGGGACCCATCTTCTTGGCAAAATATTTTTTTTACGACTAAGTAAGCGGTCTGATAATTTAACTAGCACAAGGCCTCATTTTTTTCTAAATCTGGCACTGCATACACTGATAACAATATAGTGTATTCAATTGCACAGGACACATCAACAATTATTAAAAATGTCTGAATTCTTGATTTAGATGTTGATGATGCGAACAGGATAGAGCTGTTAACATAACATATAGCACAAAGAAACTCAACAATGATTCCATCAATCATATTTTTGTGCAATTGTTGAATAAAGAGTTTGAAACATTTATCTTGAAATTCTCTCAAATCAATGTAGGGTTCATAAATATGAAACTTAGAAGATGGAGTAAAGAATGTCTGACTAGTTGGATAAGTCATCTACTCAAGATGGTAAATAAATTATGATGCCTTCATTCATATAGCATGTGCTGAGAAATGGTTAAGAAAATATGTTTCCTTCAGAAACTTCTCCTTTTAATGATTTAACTATCAGAAAATTCTAGATCCAAATTATCTGGGATTTCTATATGATTATGTGATGTTGTGAACCTTACCAATAATACTGAATGTCTAAATCAACCAGTTAAAGACTGACATCATTCAATAATGTGTATTCACATAAGTATTCTGCAATCAGTAGTGTGGTAGACTGGAGACTTGTGACCACGCACATGCATGTCTCCAGATCAACCAAAACTGGTTGGAACCAAATATAGGAAAGATTCCAATGTAGTGAATAAACATGCACCAAATAAAGAAAAATAAAAGAAATCCTGACAACCCAAATGGTTGGAGGTAAAGCCCCTGGATCTAGTCCTGCTGAGGACAACGATTATCATTGAATAAATCACACAAGCCAGATTTATTCAACTTCACTTACATCACATCATTATTTGACCCACCAACATATATGAAGGGACATTTCCTAAGCCAGCTAATACATATGAAAACTTCAAGAACCAAATGAACCACAAAAAGCAGATTTTGATTCATACTCTTGTACAAAATAAGCTTGCATATAATTTAAAACCTAGCTATACTCCTGTATGACATATTCTGCACTTTTGGGATCCAAGGTTTGATTCCTGTTGCTACCAAGAGCTTGCCTTGTATACACTTATTAGACTTCTCTGATCCTGCTAGTTAGCTCCATCTCAAAAGACCACTTTCTTGCATCTAGCTGTTTCAAAGTTTCTGAGGCAAAATCTTGAAACTTTATTTGACATGAATTGTACAATCTATGCTTAACAAATAAAATGATGCACTTTGAATGGCCAATATTGTAATTTGTATTAGCCTTTATATATGAAGGCAACTATAGAGCTAATAATGACCTTGACACGGTACAGTCATGCGTTATTCTTTCACCATAGCTCATCAGAAACAGGGACCAAACACGGAACTGGAAGGTGCAAAGTAAAAATGTTACAACTGCACTACCTTTGCTGCAAAACCAAAGCACATTATGAAAAGATATGAAAATACCCAATAGCCTCTAATTTAGACTGGCTTTCCAAGAATGTAATGTAGGACAGCTAACAACTGCAACATCTTCGCCAGTATTTGAATCAGTCTGCATCTCTGTATTCAATTTCTGAGCATTATTTTTCAATGATTTAAATAAATATAAAAAACTATCCTTCCAACAAAACAAGTCATATCTTCAACTCCTTACACACAAAATGGAAGAATACTAGCCATGTGGTAATGACTTCACCAAGTAGGTCCAAAAGAACGTTTTTTCAAATATTCAACCATAACATTAATCACTTGTTTACTAAGCTATTTGTGTTTGTATTCAAACGCATGTAAGTTTTATTGTATATCTTTACAAACTCAAAACTGGTCTGGAATAGTATGAACATCTGCAACAATGTAATAATAAACTA
>QKMX01354768.1:60488-71962 GCA_003401595.1 Venustaconcha ellipsiformis
TTATGCCCTGTTATGAGAGACCACCTGTCTTGAGACCATTTCTCAAGACAGGTTCTACTGTACTATGTTGCCTCTATACACTGTGTTATAATGAAACACATAACAACAAAGAGAGCTGTAATTGCATTATCTAAAAGATATCATTAATTAGTCTATAATAATATCTTTGTTTAGTAGATTGCTAAATTTGCAATATCTACCTTTATATATGCCAGACATTTCAAGTTTTTAAAATCCCATTCTAATTGGCTGAGATAATGTACTGCTATTACATTTAGATAAATGGTGCTACATGTACACTTATAACTGAAAGCTGTTTCTTTCAAATTCAAATGAGTATGACATACAGAGCCAGCTGCAGATCACACAGCTCAAAACATTATGACATCTGCTGAATTCAATTCAACCCATTCAAAAGTTACAAATAGGAATTTTTAATAAAAAAAAGACACTGCAGATACATAACATATATACTCTCTTTGAAGTCCAGCAGACATTGATCTGCCATCACATAATGAGCTGACAGATCAGTGTATTTGTTTATTCTACTGATTACTTCTAATTCTCTGCATATACCTTAAATTAGCAAATATAAAATGTGGGTTATCCAAGTTTTCCCTGCCATGCACCCCCTACCCTTTGCAGGGAATACATGTCTCCATGTTACACAATTTGATTTTTACTCGTATTGCTATGTTGTATTAGTATAAGACTTATTTCCTATTTCAAACAAATGCACCAAGTTCAATATAGTAAACAAAGTCTAATGTTGATTACATAGTTAAACCTGACATTTCAGCTAAAAGATTTTGAAGCTAAAAATGATATCATAACAAGAACACAAGATATACAAAATAAATAAGCATCTTCAATTTAATAACTTACTAATTTACAAAGAGCAGCAATGTTGTTATGTTTACTAAAATCTTAAACTGCCATAGAGGGGACTGGTTTACGGTCATAATTGGACTCAAAGATACCATAGACAAGTCGACTTCTGGAAGAATTTCACATTTCTGGAATCCATTACAAATAGTACCTGGTCTTATTATTGTCTATTGTAAAATCAGAAGGTATGTTGTACATGCCATCTGGTGATTTTTCACAGGAAAGTGACTTTTTTTATTGATTCTGAATTACTGGTAATGGATAGGTCAGGCTTTGGGTCCTGCATTTTACAAACTGTTGTGGTTCAATAGTAAACAAAGAAGATGATTTAAGATGCCCTAGTACTTTATACCATGTTTATAATGAAAAGAATCCAACACAGATTTTGGTCATATTCTTTATGAAAACTTGCAGGTTACATTATGTCTAAAGGTAATCTATTCTTTTTACGCACAATAGAAAAACATGGGTAATATGGTACATACTTGGACACATGTTATATTCACTAATTGTTCACTAATTTATTGTACTTACTGCACCTAGAGCTGCTGGTACATTATGCAACAATAGGTCTGGGTCTTTGCTATTTGCAGTTGGACTGAACTTACAAGTAAATATATAGGGTACCTAAAACTCTTGTTGATACCATTAGAACCCCAGTGATGAATGGATAATTGTTGAACCACACAAAAACATTGGTGCACTTCACCACCTGTCATACTCAGGACCACCTGAGATTTAAATAAGCAATATTTATTGGATTTCTCTGCATTATGGCTACTGTTATACAGTGAGATGACCATGCACTGCAATTTTTACAGCTAAACTTAAAACTTCATTGACTGGTGTTTTAATGCAGGCATTTCTCATTTATACCAAAGACGTCAAGTAGTTATATAAACTACAACACAACCTTATTGCCATAATTTATTCTATACAATGGATATCACCCCCCAGTAACTGATCTGAGGTCTTGAAGCTTGCATGTGGAGCTCTGACGGTAGAATTTTTCACACAATCTGAATAGCTGAAAATACATGATGGGTTTATGAAACAACAGGTGGGAATGATCTCACCTTCATAACATTAAAAAGGCTTTCCTGCCCCAATCCATCTTTCTCCTTGAAGAATTTGTGTCCAGGAAATGTACGTGCTATGTCCCGTCGAATCATCTTCTCACTTGGTGATGTCTGTTTTAGATATTCTACATACATTGCCTTCATTGGGGAGTCTTGAACATTAAGTAGCAACTGCCATGCCATTCCACGGAAATGGTGTGGAATACCCCTGCGAACCAGTTGCTGTAATATCAAGTATTTTCAACACATAACTTACTGCAATCTCCAGCAAATTTAGCATTGTAACACATATTTTGTATAATTATGGACTCTGTGTTCCCTTGGCATCTAAAGTAGTCTCTCTAAATTTGCAAATACTATGTTTATAAAAACTGTGATTTTATATAATTGTATTTCTAAGAAGTATATTAAAATTTGAATGTCACCTATTTATACTTCTAATTTGAGTATAATCAATAATACAAAATAATGAAAAATTCTGGTAAATACTACTGACACATGATATTCAATCAATATGCCTCATTAAAAATATCAAACTTCTTTGCCTTTCAGTAACATATAACAAATCTGTCAACTCTATTCCATTACCATTCAGTAACATATAACAATCTGTCAAACATTCAGTAACATATAACAATCTATCAAATGTATTCCATTGCCTTTAAGCAATATATAACAATCTGTCAACTGTATTCTATTGTCTTTCAGTGAAATATAATAATCTGTCAACTGTATTTCATTGCATTTCGGAAACATATAACAATCTGTCAATTGTATTCCATATCCCTCTGAAACAATGCAGTATCCAGCCAAACCTACCAAAAATATACAGGCATCTTAAGGATGCTATATTTACCAAACATTTTTAAAAGTGTACACTGTACCCAATAACAAAAACCATGCTGTTTTATCAAAACAATTTGAGATTCAACTTTCTTCTGACCTAAATATTAGGTTTACATTGCAGCGGATGACTATAATTAAAGCATTGTCAATGTATATGCCATATCTTGATTGACTTGCTATCATTTCATTAGCCATTAATTAATTCTTTTATGACAGGACTCTATTCGTAAGACGTCTTTGTTGAATATATCAATCAAAACATCTTAAGATCATCATAATATTGTTTCGTACCTCTACAAATATGTACATGCTGAAAAAACAATAATGCAACTGGACATATTGTGTGGATGTGTGCATTTGATACTTTTATAGGAACTACAATAACTGAGAAACTGTTACAGTTTACAAATTTGAAACGGTGTTTCATTTAAAAAAATGTTAACCATCAATGGCTACATTAAAGAACATGTTCTTCAAAGATAAATAATGCAGATATTTATATCAGCGAGAGCAGTTAATCAACCTGATGTGTAATGTGTGGTACAATCAATTCTCATCAACTTTAGTTTTTTCTGTAATAGATTTGATGTCAAAATCAGCCATACTTTAAGAACAGAACAGAAAACACTTACTAAAGAGTCTTCTTAAGCAGAGATATTGAAACAGAAAGATCCTGTGTCACTGACATCCACATTCATGATATTAAAAGGGTTACTGATTTTGTAAACGTCTTTAGTCAGTAAACTAAACTAAAACATTATCACATGTAAACGCAGCAGCCTTACAGTCACTCAAAGAAACTGATGCTGTACCATTTGAAAAGAATTTCTATCAATCGAAGAGAAGACCATTTCATTTTTTAAACTGCAAGATGTATGCCATGATGCTATATTTGATGTCTGACAAGCACCATTTTTTTTAGAATCGACTAGGCATGAAAGAAACTGGAATTCCCATGATGATATATCAATCAAGAAAGAGGAGCAATGACAAGATTTTCAAGCTGGCTGCCACATTTGTGGCCAAAGTGGCACCCTTTTCATTTAGGATCAACCTAACATCATAGGACATCTTCTGGTGAAAAATCAATAAGACTTTCCCTGAAGTTGCGGTAAGATTTTCAAGATGGGAGTTAAAGTGGCCATATTGTTCATCAGATCAGAGGCACAACCTGACACCATCAAAAAATTCCATAGTGTGTGTGTGTCTGTGTGTGCACATGCATGCACAAAAGCACATTCATGTGTGTATTGTCTCTTGGCAATCCTACATAAAAGTAGCAGTAACTAACTTGACAGATGAAAGCTGGACAAAATACAAAAGGCCATATGATAAGAACTTCAGGTCTATGACCAGTAAAACTAAAAAGGAATGCCAAGGTTGTGAAATGATTCAGCATTTATGAAAAGAAGGTTTTGTACATGCCTCCAAGCAATAAAAATAATTAGAGGGAATCAACGGTATCCTGAAAAACAATCTGTGATTTGACAAAGTATTTAAAGTATTGTGGTTGAGACACATTCAGTTGTACCTTTAAAAATGCAGGTTTCTTTTTGGCACTATCCCAGTCATTTACAAGCTTCCCCCAAATGTCCCATAAATTTCCTGCTGGAGTTGCTATAAATAAAAAGAAGCCATTGCTGAAAGTAATGCATATCAATAAATCTCTTGTGAGCCATTTGAAAAATAAATTTACTTAAGTTAACAACCTGTACATTCATAATTAAAGTACTGAGAATACTAATGGTATGGATGGTTCATGTGATACTAATTTACATCAGATCACATACAAAAACATAATTCTCATAGATATAGCTATTCATAGTCCCTCTTGCTACTGTACACATATCGATATAAAAAAATTCAATATTTTTAAAAATTTTCTTGTCTTTATATGTCACAAGAGAATTCATATTAACATTTAAAAATCTTTATAGAAATTATTATTTTCTTTCAAAATAACTTTTAACTTTTGTTTTAGGCAGCCACTGTCTAAGGGAGATAACAACTGGATCTCATCATCTGCTTGTAAATTTTCATACACCATCAGTCAAAGTAGCTAAGGAAATGATTAATCTTTTGTATCTACAATTATTTGTACATCTAAAAAATTAAAGTGTATTAAAAATAACAAATCCTATTAGGTTTGTTCTTTTTCCTCACCTTTTCATTGTAAAGATTCAAAAATCAATTAAAAATATGTAAAAACTACTTTCTTTTAATCTTTGTGACATTATTCCTGTGATAAATTTTAAATAAAAAGCCAGAGTAATAAGAAATATAAAAAAAATCTTCATACTGCCTGTTCATAATGTAATTAAATACTACATAAAATCGTTATGATTATTTGTAATATGCAGTTTACAAACAGCATGGTTTATATTCAAATACGAATTAAATTTAAATGTCTTTTAATAAATAATGAAATACAACAATTATGAAAAAATTCTGAAGTGAATATTAAGTTTTATGAACCAGGAAACCTATTAAATTAATTGACCAAAAGCACCCATCAAATTGAGGTTTATACTTCACTATCACATTAAGAAAGGCACTGTACTGTACAGTGCCAATGAGTACGAAATAAAAATGTATGATAAAATAGTATTAACAATAATATTTATCAGATGCTGAATTTTAATTATAGCTAATAAAGTTAAGTATTTTGTTAATTTGGGTGGTAATTAATACCCATCAACACATGAGAGATTAGATTGTGGCATGGCATATCTGGCAAGATTTGCCTTGGGAAACACCACCACACCCAGCAGGGACTGATCAGAGTCTGGGTACAAGTCAGGCATGCAAAGCACTGAGTTCCCACACCTCATTAGTGTAGTTAAATATCAAATATATTAAATGAATTTATTAAATTTAATTTTCATCATGTAATGTTAGAGATGGGTAATGGGATTGTTATATACATACTATGTAGCCTTGAAAAGATATGAGTGGTCTCAAATGAAGCAATGGATGTGGCTGGATAGATCAATGGATTTATGGATGGGTGAAGGGAATTGGAAATTATAAGGCAGGACAGACATACAGGCAAACAAACTGGGAAAAGATAAAGATCCCAGTGAAATGTTAGCAAAATACAGGTGGTAAACAAATCAGTATTAACCTTTAAGTTAAATGACCAAATTTTTCAATCTGCTGTTTGTTACTGTCTCTGCCTTCCCACACATAGTACAGTATGTAACTTTCACCATATGCTTTTTGGGGTCATAAAATGCACATCAAAATTAATCACCATCTGGTACTGTACCATCACAGATGCTGTAAGGTAAGATTTGCAATAATGGCATTTGAATCACTGTATTTATACTTTTGTCAAGAGGTGATTGTTTAGTGATTAGGATTCTAATATGAACTAGAATCATTCTATTTTTGCTCAGTAGGATCTGTTTATTGTCAGTGTCTAACTTGGGTTAACATTATGATTGTGCCATCAAGTGGATTCTCATTGTTAAACTCATAACAAAATTAATAATTTCCAGTTGTATCCTTATTCTTTATGGCTTGGACACAATATGGCCAATTTTATTAGCTTTTTTTGGATAGCCTTGAGCCTGCAAGACATATATTTTGGATAATTTGAGTTTGTCCTGAGCAATAGTCCATAACTGATGCAGATCGGCTCTGCTAATACAACGGTTCAGGGTTATGATGAGAATGAGAATTCTGTGTCTAACGATGCTCTTTTCTATGAAATCACCAGGTTTCAAGTTGTACTGCTGGGTCACTGGTGTTCTTATCAGAAAATCAATGTTCAAGGTGTGACAGTGGTTACTTTTGTTAGGGAGTCAATGTGTGACAGTGGAAGAAAGATAGTATTTATCTCCAGTAATTTGCTGTACAGTCAATATGAATTTGCATTTTACCTGGGGTTTTTTTCTCTGTCATGTTCAGTATAAGCTATCTGTGCTTTAAATCTGTTGGAACCGTGTTAGTCTCACTGGTGAAGATACAGGGACCTGTGACAATGTGACTGATTCCACTCGAAGAATGCTATTAGAAAATTTACTGGTCAGCATTGAGCCAGACTGCTGTGTTACAAAAGATTATCTCATGAGATTGCTTTGTTGGTTTGCGTATTTTTTTACATAAATCTTCCAGGACAAATGAAGCAGAAGCATGGGTAATGTAATGATTTTGGCAAAATAAATACTGCTTTAAGCAGTGCTCAAAAAATCCAATAGCCTGACACCTGAGGCCCCTCTAATTTTAGATTGGGGCCCATCCTGTTTTCTAGGTGAGGTGCTCAATGGGCTTGTTGAAAAAAAATCTAATTTGCCTGATCATGTTGATGAAATGTATAAATACATTTTCAAGATGTAGATATACCTGAAATAACATGGAGCAATCTAACTCAGATCTCTGTCCTACACAAATTTTGATATCTGATTTTAATCAAATTGAAGCATGTTGCATCATGCTTAAGATATGATTCTGTACTCCAATACCCCCAACACAGTTGAGTTTTGAGAAACACAATTTTCAGTAATCTTCAAAAACAGAAATGAAAAAAAATTACCACTTTCAGTATATGCCTGTGACATGTAAAATGTATAAATGGTAAACTATCATGATCAGAGCTGATGTAAAACTATACCTTGTACAGTTTAAATAGTGGCAAGTAAAGGCAAAAAGGTCAGGTGTAAACCATCATTTCACATATCACTTAACCAGCTCACAATAGCTAATGAGATATGTTTGAAGGCTGCAGTGGGTGAGTTCATTGTGCTAATTTGTATAGCTAGGATTAGGAAGTGGAACAACCCATTATAAGTAAATCAAAGAGATGCTAGGTGCATGTACAAGAACAAATGTTATTACATACCAATGCCTTGAATTAGAATGTTTAAGCCAGATGTATTATATTTTTGACAAGTTTGTGAACAGCAGCATATCTCTGAAGTCGGATTTTACTGCATATATAGAATGCAAAGCATGATCATTTCAGTTGTCAGAATAAGTTTTCAAGTGTAACTCATTTTTGAAGCTGGTTTAGGAAACAATTAGCTATATCAACAAAGACCAATAAAAATAAATTTCAGAGCTCCTGGTTGATGGAGTTTCACTTGATGAAGCACATCAGCAAAAACAAAACGATATGGGGGTGTGTGCTATTAATTCTTTACACATGCTGCAAACATTTTGACATACGTCAATTTGGTTCTGTCCAGGAATCACTCAAAGAAGTTTGAACATCAGGACCATCCAGTCCCTAGTAAGTGTAGTGATGAACACTAATTACACCTGCAATACCTTCAAACCCCTTTGAACCTTATTGAACTTGTATTTGAATTGTCGCTACTGCAATGACTTGTGACAATATTAAAATAGGGGAAATTTTGGGCATATGGAGTCTGGGCTTGTGGAATTTCAGACAGGGCCTGTGAGTTTATTTAAGTCATCAACCCTGGGCCAGTGTCTAAATAAAACCTTTTTTGAGCACTGCTTTAAGTTTCACAAGTCAGTATAGTCCATCTTTAACTGGGAGCCACAGGTGTCCAAATGGTCTAAGGCACCAGAATGTACTCACACACTCTTCCTCTACAAAATATTCTGGCTGCCATGTATGCCTTATCATGTCCTGAAAAATGGCATTAAACTCCACTAAACTAAAACCAAACTATCTTTAATTGTTTACCAGAAAGGGAAACTGTTCTTTATTATTGTCCAATCAAATTACAGTGATTCTCTCCAATCACTACCCTAATTACCATGCAAACCAGTAACACATACAAATTATGCAAAACCCTTTACTGTAATTTACTGATCTCCATCAGATCTAAATAATGTATTCATCCTAAATTTATGCATTTCTCACAGATTCTTTTTCCCCAACCAAACATCATAAACATTTGCTTATCATTTACCAAGACACAGTGTCATAAAAACAAGGATTCCTTTCATCATTAGATCTATATCATGGAGCTGCTCATCATATTTTTCAAAGACCAAAGATACATAAATTATCAAACTATATTTTATGCAGTAATATCTATCCATATTCAGAAATGAATTTAGTAGTACAGTAGTACAGAGGTCCCTCACGATACGACAGATGATCCCTGAAAGTTGACTGCAGTATAAGTGAGGTCAAGTACTCTCAATATCAAAACAGGATGCATCCTAAAAATAGAATCCTGGACCAGACTGGAGTTACACAAGGGCACAGCACTCTATTTAGGTGCTTTGTAGTCATGGTCCACTGTACAAAGGACTGGGAAAAGGGGACACTTTTGGGAGTACCTGAATATATTAAAGGATAATTGTGGGGCAAAACATGCTAGAACTATTGGGTAGAATCATTATAAAACTGCAATGAGGATAACTTAATTCTGGATGGAAACCTGTTTATAATGAAATGAGTCTTGTGAGAAAATCATTATAATTCTAATTTGAGAAACCTTCAGGTCTAAGCAGAGGTATAGGAAATCAGGGTCATTATGAGGTATGCCTGGTTATAATGATGGGTCTCTTGTGGGGCACAAACCCTTGGTTATAATGATAGCTCAGCAAAGGGATCTAGGAATGAGGGACATTACGAGTCTCTTGTGGAGATGAACATTAAGTTCCACACAGAGGTTTATGGAATAAAGGACATTATGACAAATTCCTGTTTACAATAAAGGTCCATTGTAGAGGAAAAATCTGCCAGGTCCACACAGAGGTCTAGGAAATTGGGAACATTGTGTGGGATAACTGGTTATAATGGAGGGTATCTTAGAAAAGATTAGTAACAGTAATTCTGTTTTGACAAACCTTTAGGTATGGCTGGTGAAACTCCCAATTTCCTTCTATTATCTGTAATGAAGCTGGTTTTATTTTAAAATTAAACAAATATGTATTCATAAAATGAGAATCTAATTATGTCATCTACATAATTATGTATGAAAACAATGTGCAAGACCAAAACTGTACAAATTAAAAAATGGCTCTTATAAACCAAATATCAGGTCATCTACACAGGAAGACATGTGCATGCCAATTTGAATTGGTCTACACTGAGTAGATTTGTGCAATCTTGCTAACACAGTTCTCAGGATGATCAAACAAGATCATCTCAAGATATCTCTGCTGCAAACAATGAGGGCATAACATGCAATACAAATATTTTAGTTGATAAAATAACCAAAGTGCAACTGAGTCTAGTGAAAGTTAGCCATTGTACCCCAGTCCTCAAGAAAATATCTGCCTACCATGTAACAATGAGGATCAACTATGTTCAAATAAATATTAGCCTTGGTTTTCATCAGTAGACTTTTATCATCTAAAACAACATTTTGAACCAAGATCACTAGGTATCTACTGTGAACCCACCTGTAACCTCCTCCTGCGTGCTGACCCCGCTATTGGTGGAAGTATTAGACTTGATGCTGCCGGTCTCAGAACCTTTCCTGGAGTGACCTGGAGTCCAGGATTTTTCATCTGCTTCCAGCAACCTGATAATAGATGGAAGAATATGATCACGGATATATTTAGTGAGGAGCTACTGTGTCTGTGCCAGTCTAGCATGGAAATCATGCCATGTAACAACTAATGGGTTAATGTGCCAGTCTAGAATGGAAATCATGCCATGTAGCAACTAATGGGTTAATGTGCCAATCTAGAATGGAAATCATGCCATGTAACAACTAATGGGCTAATGTGCCAATCTAGAATGGAAATCATATCATGTAACAACTAATGAGTTAATGTGCCAATACAGAATTAACTCATAATCATGTAACAACTAATGAGTCAGTTCCAAGGAGGATCATCAGAGGTTAAAGATACAATGCATTCATCATGTATTATGGACTGTCCACTCAATCCAGTGGATGCAGATACAGGGGCAAGAGATTAAGTATCCACTACATATTGTCAATGTCCACCATGTCTGGTGGATTTCCAATGAGCCTAGTGGATATCCACTCTCTCTAGTAGAACTTCATCATGAATCTACTGCAGTCATAGTGGATTTTATGGCACCCTTTACTAATTTTATTGCATTCACCTTGCAATTTGACAAACAGAAATTACATCCTACTCTGCATCAGTCAGTACCTACGATGTTCTTTCTCAATATTTCAACAAATGGTTTGTTCTACTGATTATTAATTTGACAGTTTTCCTTTAATTTCCATACCATTTACAAGACCCACCTTGAAAACTTATTCAAAGCAGTAATTAAAATAAAACTCAAAAAGAGATTACACACTAATGCCATATTATTTATACTCTATGTGTATGATCCAGTGTAGAGAATATTATGACATGTATCTAAACATTACCAAAGTCAACTTTGCAAGAAAAAAAAAAAAGACATTTTATATTAAAATAGAAATGAAACATACACCATGTTAGAAAATGTTCTTCCAAAGCTTTCTTCTTCAGCTTTGAAAAAAAACATTGTTTATCAGAGACTATGACAATTTTGTTAATGCACAGAATGCACTGATTTTTGTGCTTTATCAATGGTGATTCATGTCATGAACAAAGTGACTTCAATTAAAAAATTAGTTTTTCATGCTGATATGCTGCTATCACCAGGCAATGGCCAAGGAGTGTCACTGTATGTGCAAGTGTGATTTGGATTTTTTAATGCAGCTTTAAAGATTTTTCAGTCACATTACTACTATATCTGCAGTGTGGCAGTTTATAGCAATG
>QKMX01354774.1:11263-24250 GCA_003401595.1 Venustaconcha ellipsiformis
CCTGATGGCTAGATGGTGGTTTTTATTTTGGAGTCCTCTAGTCAGTTTTAGGTAGACCTGATGGCTAGATGATTGTTTTTATTTTGGATTCCTGTTGTCATTTTTAGGTACAGATCATATGGCTAGATGGTTGTTTTTATTTTGGAGTCATGTAGTCAGTTTTAAGTACAGACCTGATGGCTAGATGGTTGTTTTTATTTTGGAATCCTGTAGACAGTTGTTGGTACAGTCCTGATGGCTAGATGGTTGATTTTTATTTTGAAGTTTAAGTGTCCATTTGCTAGAAATGTATAAAAGTTATGAGAATATTATCTACTGCAAATATTTTCTGGCCAAGAGATTTCATTAGTTGATTCATTCAGTTTGCTTATTTATATTGTTTTCTGAAAGTGCTCTTTAACACAATTAGGAGTTTTCTAGGACTATGATATAAAGTTTTATAACAGGGACAACCAAACATATGTGAAGGATCCTTTAGCCATTGGCAGTATGATTGTTTTCATCTATGATGATTTTGTGGACTTTGATGAGTCTACTAAGGCAGAGCTGATTGTGTATCTAAAGAGATGGAATTTAATGTTGCAGGAATACAATATTAGCATCAGGCACGTCAAGGGAATTGAAAAAACCTGATTGCAGATGCACTTTCATGTGTATAAAAGTGCAATATTGCTTTCGTTTGTGTATATCTTGTGACATTCATAAGACATCTTCCTGTATAATTTTAATTATTACATTATCATATATATATTTGATTAACCTGTAAAAGAAAGCTTAGGTATATAAATCTCACTTTTTCTTTATGTATGGAGTTTTGTATATTTAATTTGTATTGTGTGCAGACTTTTTTCTGTGATTATATTTTCTCTACATTTAATTTGATTGTTTAATTGACCTTTGTCCATAACTGAGTGCAGGTGTTTTGCCTACCTCATTAATGTCTTGTTATTTTGTAAACAACATATTGCTTAGCCAGTGTTTATCTTTGAATTTAGATTATATTTTAAGCTCACTATTAGTTTGGAGGTAAACATATTTTCTAGGTTTGAATTCTAGATAAGTCTTGATTTTGACCTCAGAAGTTTTTAGAAACAAATTTTGTTTACAGTTCCATTGTAAATGACCTAGGTCCAGGGCATTTTATTGTGTCATAAGACAAGTGACAGGTTTGAAGAAAAAAATAAATACATATTCCAAATCTTAACATCAGTCTTAGTGGAATAAATTTTAGTTGTGTTCAGTTGAGAGCATTGCATTTATATATTTAAATTATCGTTGGAATTACAAAGTGCTCTTTGATTTAGGACTACTTTGAGTGAGTTGTTTTGAAATTATTGTGAATTAATTCAAGGACATTTTTTGGATGATATCATTGTGGTACATCAAGACTGTTAGCATATCAGAATTGTTTCAGGCTATAAGGACATCAGCACATTTAGATTTGGAATTCGGAACACTACTGGAATTAATTTGGAATACTCTATACTCATTTGGATTTGTGAACAAACTTTTAAGATTATTTGTGATTTAATTCACAATACAGTAAGTTCTTTTTAATGTTCACTTTGTATTCTAGGAAAATAAATTTTCTGAAGAGTTGTACAAAATTTGTTAGTTTTTGGTCTTTTCTTTTACTTAGTTTAAGATGATAGAGCATAACACTATTGATGCCATCACCAGCAAGTATTTTGGTAAACAGCTAGTCCCATCTTGTCATGGAAATTGTTTAACATAACATTCAACTACACCGTTTTCCAGTCAGAATGCTATGTGATTAATATGACAGCATGTATCAGCAAAATGATAAAAGAATATAATAATGTGTACATTAGACCATTGGTTCCCATCCTGTGGACTGCAGACGACTTTGGGGACTGCCGGGTTATTCCAGGGGAGCCTAAAAGTACAGCTATTGGCATCTGGTGGTACATAATATTTTTTGTAAATTAAGAAGTGGTTGTCATTCTTGAAAATGCTACCTTTGACTTAAGATGAATAATAGCTTCATACAAGAATGCAGATGTTTTGTTTGTACTTCCAGAGAATTTGGAGGATATTATTGACATGGCATCAAGATGCTTGATGCTGCTTTCAGGTTTGCTCTCAATATGATATACCATCTATCAAAGGTAAAACCAAGGCACTTGACTTTTGTGTTGGCATTGCCATTGAAGCTGAACTCACTATTAAGTATTCACATACTAATAGCTTAGTTGCAAGTAAAATCTATATGACTTTGTCAAACCTCTTTTTATGGTACATTAATGTGAGTCATTTTTAATATATAACAAATAATGTATGCAGAAGCAGTCATTGCAGTCCACATAGAAGTTTCATGAGTCTTGTTTCTTTTTCATGACTTTAAAAAGATGACTTTTTTCTACCAGGGCTTAACTTTGATAACTTCAAAGAGACAATGACAGTTTAATGTGCATCAGCTTGTAAAAGATGCTCTTGATGTTAAATGGAAACTAGCCAAGAAAACATAATGACCACTTTTATTGTTATACTAAATATTTGTAAAAGCATGTTTATGGCAGATGAATACAACAGGAATTTTGGTAAGGCATTGTTTGCCATAACTAGGCTTTTAGTAATGTTATCTAAAATCAGAGTCCCATTTCTTTGCTATTTTTTTTTGCAAATGGAAACACTGTTATAAGAAACAATATATGACCATAATCCCTGTAGAATAGCTAAAAGTTTGTAATAGTGCTAATAAAACATATTGAGTTTTTCAGTCTTTTTGTGGTAATTCAGTACTAATATGAATGATATTAATGATATTGTGCATTGTCTACAGAGCCAATTAATTCCTTGTTCTCTGGTTGCATTTTTTAAAAAACTATGGGCTCATCTTGTGGCTCTTTTGCAGCAAGTATGTTCATCAGCTGCCATAAAAGTTTGGATTGGTTGCTTTAGTAACTCAATGATGAACAGATGTATATAATCCTGAAGAGAATCCATGTTACTTATTTTCTGTAAAGTATGGGTCATTGAAGTAGTCATTAGATATCAACATTAAACCTGTCCTCATTGTACTTCCTTGTACTTTTTCTTAAGATTGTAATGTTCAGATGAAGAGGTTTTCTAGATGGTCTTTAATACTTCAAACTTTTGTGGTATGCTTTTGCTATTTTTTGTAATTTCTGAGTCATCTGACTGCTTGCTTAGATAACTCTTTTGAAACAGTATTAAAAATGAGTCATGACACTTCTTGCTGCAGCTAGTCAAGAAGTGTTTTGTATGAAACATATCATGATACTCATTATTATCTTTAATGACAGCATCTTCTTTTGGATCCAACATATTTTTTGTTGAGCCAAAGTATATAGTGTCATTTGCAGTTGTTTATGTAGATGTTTACTTAGAGAAACCAGAAATAATCATCAATGCCATCACAGCCCTGTACAGAAATCCAGAAGCACATATTGAGTTAAATCTGTTACTGTAGAAAAGCCTCTAATACAAGTGCTGATTTTCTACAGCTTCTCCTGTATCAAGCACAGAGCTCCTCTAGCAATTCTTGCAGCATTAACATAAGAACAAACAGCATTTTTTTTTTGCTGCATCACCATCTGCAGAGATGTTGATAACAACTGCTTTCAAACAAGCAATTATTCAGTCAAAAGCAGTTGTATAGTGTAAGTGCAGTCATGAGAATCATTCAATCCAAGCAAGCCTTTTCTGGTTATGATAAAAGGTTTGTGACATGTTTTGTTATGTTGATGACACTCATCAGCTAATGAATCAGCCTGGTCAAAGATAACACATATTCTGTTCATAAGTTATTTTTGTATCATAGTATAAAAGCCTCCATTGGAATGAACATCTTCTGCACAAAACTCATTGTTAAGATAACCAGTGCATTTGACAAGCAAATCAGTCTGCATTTTTCATATCAAGGATGTTTTTTGCCATACACAATCATGGAAGTTCATGAGAATAACATAAGCATCATTTTAAGGCATGGATCTTGGTGGACACTACTTGGCATTTCAAGGTGCACCATAAACATGGCAAATACAGTTCACATGTGGTTGTGTTGTCTGTGTTAGATAATGCAACCAAGGATACAAATTTAGTATTCAAGTACAAAGCATACCAAGATAAGCTGGATGTTACAGGAATCAGCTTTCTAGTTTAGATGAGTGATGTGCCAAAGTTTGAGGGCAAAAGGATGTATCATAAAACATCTTTGACTTTGACAATGACACTATTTATCCACTGTACTTTTTTGTTCGTGGCCTGCTGACAAAATCAAAATGTTGACTTGCTGTATTTAATCATGAGAATATTACTGCTGGATGAAGACCTTGGAGGGTTGATGAAAGGACAGTATACAGAATATAAGGCTAAGATATTTTAATGCAGAAAATGTTGGCATGGTTTTGTATGAGAAGACCTGCTAGTGTAGCATGGACTTGACTGTATTAATACTACAAGAGTATTGATGCCAGACAAAAACATTAATACACTGATGGTTGAAAACCCAGCCACAAGAAAAAGGTACCCTTTTGTGATCTGCCAAATTTTGAAGTACGTGCTATTTCTTTTGCTGGCTCTAACTAGAGCACAGAAGCTTCTTTTACAGAGATAACCTGGATCATGTTCCTTGTGGCTACTTGTACAAGATAGTCTGTGTAAATAAGAGAATTAAGAAGCTCATAAAAATTATCTGGTGCTGATTGTATTGACCATTTTATACAGAATAAATAAGTAGACTATTTAAGTGCTGTTTCTATGGAAAATATGGTTTATACAGCAGAAGATAGAAGTAATTTCATGACTGGCTGAGTGAAAAACCACTTGGTTATGATGGTGTTAGAGGTCATTCTTATCTTACTGATAGATATTGTGGTGCACCTGAAGATGGCAAACTTTTTTCAGTATTGATGCATAATGTGTAGTTATGATTTGCACCTGATCATGAAGCACTTTGGAATATTGGCAACCATCTTAATCTAATCACATGCAAAGGAATCTACCCACTTGATTATATGTCATTTTGGGAATGGTTAAATAAGATGAGCCCACCACATAAAAAAAGTTATTTAGCCAGCTCAGTAATGAGGACATTTCTCATGAGGACTATGAACATGCCTGTAACATGTGGAACAAGTTTGATATCAAAAGTTTGTATCCAGAGACAGATTGCTTGCTGATGGCTTTCAACTCTTGCATGATACCTGCATAACCTCTTACTATGGACTTGTGATTCTGCACTCAAGATGTCTAAAATTCACTTTGAAATAATTAGAGACATTGACATGAACAACTTCATTGAAAAAGGACTGCAGTGGATTATCAGTGATCTCTAACAGGCATTTGATTGCAAACACCAAGTATGTATTTACTGGACTCAGGGTATTGGACATTTTCCGTTTAACTGTGTGATTTTGAGTAATTAAGAAAATATGGGATCAGATCAGGCAAGTTCTGCCCAACATTGATCTAAATGACCCAATCACGCATATTTTTCCTGAAATGAAATATCTCCAGGATTCTCTCATGGATCAAATTCCTCATTGTTCAAGCTTTTGGCCATAATATCACTGAAGCTGCTTTCTGAAAGCGGATCAGTGTAGTCCACAGATGATGTGGAAGGTTGAAGCCAGGAGGGTTGGCTCAGTTATTACGGTGTGGTTTACAACATTTGTTGAAGAACACTCAACACTCCATGCTGAAATAGCTGTCATATCCTCGGACATTGGGTTTAACCTGATTGTATCTCAAAGTCAAGAAGACTGCTGGATGTGAGATGATGTCTATGTACAGTGGATGCTTCCCTCTGGCATAGACCTTAGCCAACATTTTTGTGGTTACTTCCTGACAACACAGATGTGGAGGAGGAATATTGCTGAGTACTGGCAGCCATGTTAAAGGAGTAGGACATAGTGTTCCAGAGACCATGTACATTGTTGTGTTGAGCCAGACATCAGTTGGGTTAGTATGGGATGATCAAGCCTCAGACAGGAGTGCAGTAACAGATGGCTAGTGCTGATGTCTTGAGTGTCTGAAAAGTGCTCCAGGTTGAGCCAGCCAGTTTGCGCTCCAGGTTAAGCCAGCCAGTTTGCAGCTTAGATTGTTTTGAGTGCTAAGTTTTGCTGCAGTTTTTTTCAGGTGGTTGTATAATGTCAGTGATTTCTCCAGAGTCACACCATGTTATGTCAGATCATGTTTTATTTGCTGCCTATTGAGGAGGATACAAGCTCATGGTTCGCATTTGCATTATTAAGGTGGAAGACATGGGAGACTGTCTTTGTTGTGCTTACCTGTAGATGGTAGATGCCATTTCTTGAAGAAGTCTGTCATATCCTTCAGGTCCTTATTCAGTACTTTGGGTCGTAAGAGCAATGTCATTTGCATACATAAACTTGTGTGACTGTGTTACAGGTAAGTCATTGATATAGACATGGAACAGACTTGGCAAAAGAACAGACTCTTGTGGATGTCCATTAGTCTGACACCTCCACAAGCTGCAGTTCTCTCTGACGTGCACTCAGAAGTACCTGTAGTGAAGGAACAGTTAAATTGTCTCTGCTATCCAGCATTGCAATACTCTGGAAATTTGTAATGCAGCCCTGCATGCCAGACTGTGTCATATGCTGCTGTTAGATCTAGAAAAACAACTCCAGTGTAAGGTTCATTCACTATTTGCTGGGTCCTTTGAGAGGTATGTGACTCCATGCTTTCAGGGATACCTTAGGTGATACAGTGAATGCACTCAAAGCATTTGTCATGGATTTTGCTTCTCATAAAATTGAAAAAGCATGACATCATTCCTGATGTTTTGTTTCTCTATCAATACTTAGTTATCTGATCACACTTTGACTAAGTCCATTGTTATCTCCCCATAAATGTGAACATTGCATTTGATTGCAGCTGTTTGATTCAAGATACCATTGAGAATATCATTTGGCATTGACTTTATTGGGCTTCTATCTTCAAGTTTTAGACTATTAGAGAAGATAGCTGACAATGGCTGGCCCAGTGACAGTTGCTCAGATATAAGACAGAGCTTTTTCATGCCACCACAAAATTGTCACAGAAAAGTTATTTGTCTAAAAGAACAGGCACATGTTTCACTTTGTCCTTTGACTTAGATTTCATAGGAGGTACATTTTGTTAGTAATTTTATCTCCCTTTTGTACTGCTTTTAATTAAGAAAATGGTCTTAACATTGAGAGTGAGGGAAATTTTTATTCTAAACTATGTTTCTGTGAGAATATTTAGTTATCTAATCACTCTACAATTAAACCATTCCACACCTCTCTGCATATATAAACATCCTCATTGATGTATTGATCAAGCTTAATCTGAGAAAGATCCAGTATATTGGTAGCCATATGCAAATTACATTATGACTGGTGTAATATTCATGGAATGAAGTTCTGTTCTTTGCACAGATGGAACTTTGTTGAGTCCTTAAATTTGTCATTGTAGTAACCATTTAATCCATTCACCTTTTTATCTTTTCCTTACAGGATGAGCAGGGGAATCTGTACTTTAGTCTGGAGACATCACCAGCAGCTCTGGAATTTGGGCAAGCAAGATGTTACACCCCAAAATGTGTTCTCTTAATCTCAAAGTACCCCTACTACACTGTTCTTAAGGAGTGTCTATCTAGGTTAGTTAGTCTGATGTAAGAGTAAAATGTTTAGAGGGTCTAGACATATGGGTATGCTATACAGATATTATAAACTTCAGAGAGAGTGGTGGGTGTAAGGTGAAGTTTTTTGCATTTGCAATATATACAGTGGAGAGAATATTGGCATATCTCTGTTAATTTCATGTACTGTGGCTGAAATTTCTTTGGATATTGTGCTTGAGGAAGTTTTACCTGCCCAAAATAAAATGACTACTCTCATATGCTTGAAAAATCAGACTCAGTTAATCTATAGAACATTATCTTTAGCATTTATTAAAATAGGGAAAATGAATTCTGCCAGACTACACAGTGCTAGTTTCTGAAAGTGCAATGAATAGATTACCAAATTTATCCGATTTAAAAAACTTTATTTTACAACTTATTTCTGAAGTCCAGGAAGCAAAAATGACCAAGCAGAGGTTGCAGTTTCTTTATAGGTGCACATCTAAATTAAGGCTAAGCTCTACACTCAGTAGCCTAAGTTACACCCAAGCTGATAACTTGATTGCCTAAATTACACCCATGAATTACAGACCAAAATAAAGGGAATTAAAGGCTCTTTGAAAAATACCTATCATCACTATCTTACCATTTCTAGCCCTCCATTCAGTAGATGGAGATGTCTCACACACACACACACACACACACACTGAGAGAGAAAGAGACTGCTAAGTTCCATTCACTTGGTCAATTTTAATCTAAAGATCAGAATTGGGACGAAACTCGTGCACTGTTTACTTCTGATTGTATCTATTTCTCAGTTTCAAATTTAGGTTCAAATGATACACAGGCACCAAGTAAGGTTTCTTCAGTTATATGTAAAAAAAGCTAGCATCTACACTTAAAAACTATAACCAATGTTGTTAGCTGCTTGCTATCCAACTCTGCTCTTGTTTTAGGAAGGGTTAGAGATAAAAGATTTTAATTAATTTAACATTTATTCCTTATCCAAAGGCATGAACTGCTAAAAAGTATAAAAGGCTACAACTCAACTCTAATCAATTCCAAGGAGTAAATGAAAAATGAAAATTATTAAGTAAACTGAGGTAAAATCTACTGATTTGCTCTTTCTGTAGATTGATTTTACATTTTGTTACATGAGAAAAGAAAATCATGACAAGCAAAGTCTGTCTATGAAACTTTTTCTTACTTATTTTGAAGAGGAACAGGTAAAGGAGGAATATCAGCATTGGTAGCTGCAGTTTCACATGGTTCTTATTAGCTTCAGATGTTTTTTTCATGTCTTTTCAGGGTTTTTTCCCGTAGTACCTTCAAAGATTTCAGAAAATATTTGTTCAAGGATATGATGAAATCCTCTGACAGATGGTCGAAAGTGACTTTGTGATGAGTTACACCAGCAATTAAAATAATATGTGCTGGGAAATGATTGATGGTTCTTAGATAGATTTGTATTTACCAGCTACTAGCAAGATATTTGGAAACTGTAGCAATTGGGGAAGGGAGATTTGTCTGCTTGATAGAAAATGGTGATTTTCTATTTCATTGTCTCAGAATAAAGTTTGATGATATCAAGCAGAAGAAAGTTCAGTGCCATGTTTTGCCATGTTTTGTTCTTTTTAGAGAGGAAATGTGGCTCAGGTTTCAGTTTAACAATGATAGATTGCATCTCATTGACAGTCACAATCTCATTAGAGGGTTATTATATAAATTGGAAGTTGACATGTTTTTCTGATTTGAGAAAGTACAAATGCAGATCAAGTATTGTCACAATCACAGGTGCAGACAGACAGAATATGCAATTATTATGTGCATGCTCGTTGATGGGCACACTATAATTGGAATTAAGTGTGGTACAAACCTCTTATGAACCTTTCCATATCTGCCAGCTCTTACAATTTGATTGTACATGTTGCTGAATGGTTCTTAAATTGACATGGTCTAACAGAATAATAGCAACAAAATATGAAAATATGATGGATGTTGTCAAATTTGGATATGGCTTGTCTGGATCAGGTTAAGTTTGGGGTTTTCATTATTATATTCAGTGGTTTAATCAGGGAACCAGACCAACTTTACAGGAGCACCTCAGATGCTTTAATATGCTCATGTTTTTCTTATGTCAAACACCTATGTAATCCAGCTTGTGCTTTCAATATTATTTAGATATATTGTCCAACAGACAAAAACAATCAGCTCTAAAAAAAGTTTTAATAATCAGAATAGAAGTATAAAAAGTAATCTTCTAATTGTTAGAAAAACAGCAGGAAAGGCAACAATTACATTTATTGGATACCAATGATTTGAGTATTGCATATGGCACTGTAAAAGAATGAAACCAGGTGGGTTTGTATCTAGGAAATACAAAGCATGTGAAAGATGTGTTTATTGAAAGTAGTAATTGATGATAATTGAATTTGTGACACCTTGGCTCTCACCAGTACTTCCATTTCTCACAGTCTAAACTAATCCAACAAATAAACCAATGATACAGATGCACACAAAGTTTTTAATGGATGATTATTTAAAAATAATATGGTTCTTCAATGAATATGATCAAAGCATAGTCATGAACATATAATACCAGATGGTCTTGTTTGTTGATATGATCAGTGTATGATTTTATTAATAGATATGATTGCTATTGTGACCATTCTGTAGATTTATCAATTTGTATGATAAATATATGGATGTATCTAGCAAATATAATTAATGTTTTGAAGTTATAATGAGAGTTTGATGACTCCCTGTAATAGCTCTACAGCTGAAGATTACTTCCAAAAAGTAGACAATGTCGAGAACAATAGGACCATAACTATGGATATGTTCAAATCTATGGCCAGGGTGACCCCACTCACCAGTGCTTTATGCATGCTTCAGTGAATGGATAGAAAACATCATTATTTTCACTTTAAAGTCACCGGGGCTAAATTTATGCACTGTATAAAAGAAAAAAAATTAGCCTCTTTTATATTAAAATTTATTCATATTTAATACAGAATGCATTTTGCACACCATTCCATGACAGGAAGAGGTGATGGCCATTACCACACAAAAAGACAGATTATGTGAAGCTGTGAGATTCAGAAAGAAGCCATTGATCTCAATGGTGGTTGTAACTAGTTTCTGAAACTGAACTGGAGGTCATTAGGGTCAAAGTGTACTTTATGAACTATTTAGTTGAACATAATTATGCCTTTGTTACATCTAATAACATGTTTTAATAGTTTTAAATGCATTTTATTTCAAGTTTACAATAGGAGTTCATTATATTTCATTAAACCATACTGAAAATTGATCTCATTTATGGAAAATGTATTAGGGTTCTCCAGTCTGCATTCCTTTCAATAATATTTGGAGTCTCAAGTCTTAAATACACCTTTTGCATTGAAGTTTCATACCATTGTTTCAAATTGAATGTCACCAAATTGCTTAATTATTTGTTATTGTATCATCTTTCCTGATGATCCATCACTGTTTGCTGAAGGATGTCTGGAAGAAAGATGCTTTCCCACTGTGCTGGTTGTATTTTCAGCATAACTAAAGACTGTGACACAACCTGCAAGAATAAACCAAAATCCCTTGCCCTGTGTATTTTTAATTTGCATTGTTTGTTGTTTTTTAATATTTATTATATGCTATGGGTTATGTATTTTGTAGTTGACCTTGTCCAATATCAAGTTCTTTGTCTACCTGACCTGAATCATTGATTTTTTTATATATTCTGTAAACAACTAATACATAGCTAATATTTTCTCTGTGAGTTTAATATTAGGTTAATTATCAATAGAAGTAAACATATATTTATCTTGGTTGTAGTCAAGGACATTGTGTTTACCATGCCCTTTATTACAATTTTAGTAACAGACAGTCTAATTATAGCTTGGATTGTTCTGGAAATGAACTTTTGTCCTACATCTTTGCCTTTCTTTTGTGTAATGGATTTTTATATAGTCTTGTTTATATAGAAATTATTAATTTGTGCTATAAGATCTTGAGGCAGAATCATTTGTTGTGTTAAGTGTTTGATTTAGGCTGTAATTATTTAATTCAAATTATTCTTCACTGAAAATACAAAATGCTCTGTAATATTCTTTGAAAGAGACATTAAATGGAAATTATGAATTCAAATAAGGAAACCTTGGATTATATTACTGTGTTTAAAATAAATTATTGTTGGCACATCATTACAATTCAGGCCATTTGCATATTAATACATTAGAGACTACCAGCCATTACAGGCATATCAGCATCTTCAGCATTGGAAACTATTTGGAATACCACCAAAGTTTATTCAGAACTAGATTCATTAGGACTTTTGATAGTAATTCTAGGATTATTTGGGAGAATTTCCAATTCCATAAGTTCTTTTTTTGACCTTATCTATTTCCAGAGTCATCATACATTTCCCCATTTCAATTGATTTATAAAGAGTGAAGCAACCATGCAAATCCCTTTTTATGATCTCAAACATAACTTAATATACACATAGAAAAGTCATGGAATAAGAAACTGGTTCTTTCTGCTGGCAAAGGCCTGGCTTTGTTATCACCCTTAAAGCCATCTCATCATAGCTAAGCTCGGCATACCTAATGGCATGAACAGTCAACCTTCTCAAGTTTTCTGTCTCAGAAATCTTGCTTCGCAGAAATGAAATTTAAATCTGGCAGGTCCAGTGGATGCTGCCCATCAGACCTATTTGTGTTATCAGCACAACTTCCAAATGGACAGTAGTGTAGTACTTTTGCTTAATTTGAAAAAAAAAATTCATCAGTATGGAAGAGTTCATTAATTTTCTTCTTAGCCTGGTATAGTTGTTGCAGATAACAATATATGAAGGCAGTCTATCCTTCCTATAAGGTATGCAATATTCTTCTCTCAAAGGGTGCCTGTAGTAGATGTAGAACACTCAGCATTTCCTCCATGTATTACATATTCTCCTAACATTATTGTGATTAGGGAATGTATTTAAAGGACAAGCAAAGTCTTTGATAATGCTTGAGGAATCACATTATGATGCAACACAGCCTCCTTGCAAATGTAAACATCCTGTTTGATTTATCACTCATTTTATATTTGGCAAAAGTTTAGGGTCAAGGAGAGGTATAGAAGTTTCTTCCCTTTGCATGTGATAGACCAGGTAAAGACAGAAGACATTTTTATGTCTTTTTAGGAATGCTGCATTCAAGAGGTAGCAAGCTTATTTTCCTAACATTAATGTGATTTGAAAATTATTCTTAGAAAAACATAACACATACAAAATTGGCCTTATCACATTTATTTGTTGACCACTCCAGTGGTCTAAGTGGTTAGAGTGTCTGCCTTTCAAACCATGGTGGAGTCATACCTAAGACTTATAAAAATGGTACTAGCAGCTG
>QKMX01354808.1:0-10475 GCA_003401595.1 Venustaconcha ellipsiformis
CTAACAAACTTCACAGACCCAGATCTGCTGGTTCATTATGCGAAGGCAGATCTGGGTCTGTACAGTTTGCAGTTAACAGTGACTTTTAAGCGAGTACATTTTATATACATAATGAAAATTTCATCAACTGAGTAAAAACCAACATCACAAAGAAATGAGAGTTCAAGATGTATTTATTTCTTCCCTTTATTCACTGCTTCTGTGGCTGCCTTTTTAGCTCTGACAAGTTCAACAAGCTCCTATAAAACCAGAAGAAATGAATACAATTATTGCCAAGTACTTCCAATTATTGCCAAGTACTTCCAATTATTGCCAAGTACTTTCACTGTATCAGTAATATTCTCACTTATAAGTCAAGTCCAACTGCAAATTGCACAGACCCATAATGCACTGGAAGACTTATGTCAGTACAATTTATTAGACATAATCAGTACAACAAAAGCAACACTGACTGATCTGCTGGAGCATTATGTGATAGCAGATTAGAGCCTATGTTGCTTGCAGTTAGACTTATAAGTGAGTATGGATGGTAAATGCATCTAAACACAGATGACCACCACATGGTCTTTTGTGTCAGTAAAATAAATTCACTTTACTAATACTACAAACATTTTTAGCATTAAAACGAAAATTGTCAGCATAAACAAAGAAATTAAATTTTAATTTTTTATCTTTCAACAAGAAATTTGTTTCTTTAAAGAGACTAATAAAATTATCATGTATTAGGAATGAATACCACTACCTATTTCTGTCAACTAGCAGATTTTTTTTGTTCTCCTTCAATGCATCAAAAGCTACAGAAAAATCTATATATAATAAAAATAATGAACTACTGAATTTCTTTAGGTTAGTCTAATTCTATAGCTGCTATACAACTGGACACATGCACGAGGTGAAATGAAAGAAGTCTAACGTAAGACATTTCTACCCACTTCTGCCAATAGAGTCTGAAGGCTCTGCACATCTGGAAGTCTAACAAGTTTTGCAACAATTTATAAAAAAAGAACTGTTTTACACATAACATATTGCAAAGGTCAATTGTTAATAAAACAAATGAATAGAGCTACATGGATGCCACCTGCTAAGCAATATTCATGATTGGGACATTAAGAAGTGCCACAAGAATGCCTGATATCATTCACCTCATCAACAAAACTAGACAGCTGACCATTTCACTATAAAGCAAGTTTCTGTTGTAATAACACATCCTATTTAAACTATCCCAAACTTTTTTTTAATTTATCTATTTTACTACATCCTGAAAAAAATTCTTTCTAAAGAAAAAGGCGTTATTAATGTGCAGTCTCTTGCACCTAACTAAAGAAATTGGATGAGAAATATAGTTTTTAGATCTAGAAAGGTTGAAGAGCTCAGCCAATCATATTCAAGAGTTCAGCCAATCATGATCAAGATATCTCATTATGTGCAGATCTCACTTCTCATAGATCTACAATTCTGATAATACTATCTTAAGAGTAAATTGGTATCCAGAGTGGTAGCAAGCAATCAGAAACCAGATAACTTCATTAATATGCACAGATTTTGCTCTTAATCAATTTAAGACTGTTTACAAAATTTGATAAGAAATATAGTTGTTAGACTGTTTACAAGTTCAGCTAATCAGATGCAAAGCCACATCATTGAAATACATATAACACATATATCATACTAAAGATCTTGCTGACACAGACCTTATTTACCAAAAAATACAGTGATAAGAGTGATAAGAAAATGCAGCCAATCATTTGCAATCTCATCTCATTAATATGCATAGATCTTCTCATCATAAAATACTGTATATATCTTGATGATTTAAGCTTATATACGAAGTTTGATAACTTATGATGCATAACAGGTGCTAAGCTATACCAAAAGGCACCTGGTCTTTTGACTATGTGAGCTTAAGCAAAATTAATTACCTGTAATATAAACCCATAGTCCAAGTTTTATTGAAATTGGATCAGAAATAAGGACTATGGAGTGGTCAAAAGAATAGCTGGAAGATAGAAAACTGAAAAATGCATGATGGATGTATTACCATACTATAAGCTCACTATGCTGTACAGCCAGGTGTACAAAAATAAGTTAAACTACAACTGTGGCAACTATACCTTGTATCTAAGCATGCAATCCTTTTTACTGCGTGAGGGTATGCAAGAGGAGATTTGGTCCCATCTGTCCGGGAGACTGGCAGGATATGTCTTAAGGGCTTGCTCTAACAGTTTTTGCTCATCTGCTGTCCAAGGTGCAGGATTTGTCCCCGTCTCTCTAACTTGCTGCTCTGCCACAGCTGGCAAGAAAAAAATATTAAGTTTAATCTTATTAATCCAATAAATAAATAAAAACACTTATCTATAAATATCACTCTTTTCAAATAATGATCCGCATTGTTTTGGGAGATCAGGGTCCATGTAAGCATAATTACAGCCCCACCCCCCGTCTGCTTCTGGTTGGTGTTTCACCTGAGGGTTAAAATTTTTCTTTTTTAAATTTAGAAAAACAGCAACATTCTGAAATTGATTTGTGCATCTAACTGAGCTGGTTTAGTCCTGTATATTCCTAATTGTAAAACTGGTATAATTGGAAACAAAGTTTTATTTTCAGCCTAGCATGTACAAACAATAGGCAGTTTCAATGTATGATTTTGCTGTCTTAGTTGATTGTTTATCAGTCTTATTGATTTTGAAGAAAACTGTATCTGAAAGAATCATTGTTTCCAGTTAGCTTGCAGGTTTCATGGACAAGTTGTCCCCAACCAGCAAGTGACTTCCAACATCAGTAATTCATTGCAGGATCTGGTCATTTATATAAGACCAGGTATATATGTACAAACTCCAAATATCTGCCATATGTCTACCAGAACTCTATGAAACAGACAAAGGAAAGCCATTTGAAACTTTATGATATTTGAAAGAGCATAGTAGATATTGTATCAGATGTGACATGGAGCTAGAATTGTACAAGTGAAATTGCTTTAAAGACAAGGAAAAACAGTAGCAAGCAGAAACTTATTGCTTAAAGTAAACAGTAACTACATATATGGACAGGTATTTATGCCTGCTGAATTTGATCACCTGACCAGGGAAATAGCATAGATTACAAAATTTTTAGTCCACAGTCAATTTAAGTAGTTCTCAAAAAAAGTAGTACCTTGAAATTTTTTATATGTTCCAGCTTACCATCTTCATAACTAGGAACACAGGGTCCACTATGGAATTGAAAAAGAAGGTGGTAAATCCCACCCACCCACCAATAAATGATGATTTTCAAACATATAGTTGATTTTGGGTATGTTGAGAAACTAATGCAAATTCTGCAATAGCCCCTCACGAACAGACCCTATGAACACATTTTGATGAGTAGGAATTTTATTATGGATGTCATTATTTTAATGCTACTGCCATGACTTGCTGGACTCGTCAACTGAGGTGGGGTCCTACATTTTCCCCCATTATTTTCACAGACTACCATGAAGGAAAATTCCATTAGTGCTCCAACGGTTTTACTTGACATGAATAGCTGAACCAACATAAATGTTGAAACTGGATCACATAATATTGGTAGCATATCTGAGGAATAAAATTACAGAAGATTATGTATCTTTCTTTTGCACTAATCTTGGTGGTTCAGATCTCCAGAACGTCTCCTCTACCAACTGCTTGCTTCATATTGAAGAAAGATTTTATTAGAGATTCACACCACTACAACTCTAATAAGGAGGAGCTCAAAAACATCTTCCATTTGTTATTTGTTCATTTTTAAAATCCACTAAAGAACATGTGCAAATAATTATCACAATGTCAAGACAAACGACTGTGTGATGACTGAATATGTATATTTTAAATTATTGTTTGCTTAGCAGACTTACAAATTTCTATAGTAATGTATGTAATCATACATTTGGAAAGTTTTTAAAAAACTTTGACCTAGTTTTTGCCATATGAAAAGCAAAAGGTTAAGGTCATTTAAGAGTCACTGACCAGTAACATACCTCTCAATACAGGAAACACTAACAATTTTAGAAGCAGTAAAACCTGACAAGTTCAAGAGACTTTTGTAAATAAGCTTTAAATGTCTTGCTTGTATTTTTTCTTTCCATAAGGCAATGTGATTTTCAGTGTTATACTGATGCAAAAAAAGTGCATTTTGCCTGTTATAAATATTATTTTGTTAGTGGTTAGTATTTTAAGTTTGAAGACATTTGCTTGTCACAGAATCTTTTTTGAATAATCTATAATGTGAATGAAAAGTAAAAATAACTTGAAAATTAACTGTGACAGAAAGGCACAAGTTCTAACTCAAAACTGCATACCATGCCTTGTCTATACTTACTACTCATCCACGTAGTATATACCTCCATCTGATGCAGAATGAAAGAAAAATAAATCCAAGTGCAAGAGCCATGAAATTTTCATATTCACATTAGTTTTATACAAAATTCAAACTATGCACTTATTTGTAATCACCATCTGTTCTCGAGAATAATTGATATACAGGTACCATGTCTCAAAGTCAACTGTCATAGCAACCACCATTTTAAAGCAAATCCATAACCATCACAGACAGATTCCAGTTGCTCCAATTAGCAGCAGACAGTTTGGAACTGAGATTACAACATACAACAATAATTTCATTAGTGTACATTTAAAAAAAAAATACCCAATTATAATGGATTAGGGCCATTTTTGCTATCTACCCACACAAAGATAGGATATAGGATAAACAATACATTAAAGCCATCTTTGGCAAGGTTAGAAACAATGGTGCTAAGTTCTCTGCTTGCCAATAAAGGAAGCTAGAAAGGAGTGAATATTCTACAGGGAAGAAACTTTATGAGACGGCTTGGGAGGATGCATCTATATTATGGTCAGGTAAATATTGTAAATATTGTTACCCAACCATAATATGATAAAAGAATAGATGAAAGGAGGAGAGAATTACATCCTTATATCACAAAATCAGCCCAGAGTCCAGTTTCCTAAGATATATGAAGCAGCTTGGACAAGGATTAACTACCAGCAAGTTGGAAAAATGCAAATTATTAAAATATATGCCATGATACTCTTCCATTCCAGTGAATCAGCACTGTTGTCTTAGACTTCTGGATCTGATATGGGAGATAGAAAGGTCAGAGCCTGGCATTCCACCTTGTTGCACACAAGTTGACCTGACGATGACCCCAGCAGATGCAGATTTGTCTGAGGACTAGAGTTAATTAACCTTTTGATATGAATCACTGATTGTAGAGAAAATTAATCCTCTAGGACACTGAACCTTCATGGGATGTATTGGACTTGGTGTCAGATTTGCTGATAACTCCAACTGAGACAATCCAAAACCACTAAGCTGTTGTTTATAGAGTTGGCTCCACTTTGCCTCCCGATGCAATTGACCACAGTCAAGCTGTCAGACAGAATGAGACTTCCCTTGCTACATTCATGACGGCCTTAATCTCCAGTGAAGTATAAGCTATGAAGATTTCTCTTTATTACATAATTTTTTAGTAAGCAAGTAAAATGCTGTATTGAAGCATTAGACTGCTTCTTAAAACAGATTTACTAAACAAGCCTAATGTCACAAACATTTCTAAGTCTGCTATACAATTTTGTTTTACACTTACATTCGTATCTCTCACTGGTCACACCTTCTTTGGGTTTAGCTTGAGATATTTTGATGTGTTCTTTCTCAAACTTTTCAAATGCTTTCTTTTGGGCTTCTTCTTTAAGAGATAAATCTGAAATAAATACTCTTTTTTTTATCACCTAATGCCACATATAATCAAATGATGCAATGAGTATAATATGGAAGAAATAGACAATTCTAACAATACAAAATTTTTAAGCATAACAATTGATTCAAAAATACAGTACAAAGGGTAATGCAGATCATCAGGTCAGTTACTGGTAACATCAAACATTTTTGGAATGGCTATGGACTTTCAACTTAAAAAGTATGCCTAAGGCTAAAATAGAAAACTCAAAAAGTACTTATTTCTAAACGTTTTTTCAGATTACATAAAGGAAACATAAAATCTCCAAATACACCAAGTAAATCTATTATGGTAACCAGGGTTACATCTTGAATTTAGCAAATTTAGGTGGTTGCCTCCCCCCCCCAAGTTATAAAGCACAGGAGCCAGTCTTGTCACAGATAGGACCTTTCAATAGTGCATTACTGAGTAACTAAAAATTAAAGCAGTGAGTCCCATTTATGAACTGTTAGAAATGAACACGAAATTCATGTTCTTTTTCTTTAGCTTATGTTTTAAATGTTTTATGTATGTGTTTTTTAAAACTTGTCAGAAAAGAACTGTAACCAGTCTGCATTTCCACCATAGTCAATTACTGATTCATCCACCCTTAAGTTTTGAAACAGGAGAATATTTGATTTTTGTTCTTACATAAAAGTACAAGTGATAAAAAGAATCTCCAATAACAAATCCAATACATCCAAGTATGACATGTATACAAGTATAAAATATACACAGCAGTATAACAAGGTACAGTAAGAAAGCATAAAGCCAGACATCATGCTTGATGTGTTGGCATTATTTTAAAATATACATAACAGAATAACAAGGTACTGTAAGTCAACATACAACCGGACATCATGCTTGATGTGTTGGCATTATCATCATTAGTGTCTATGCCGATCATTCAAATTCATCTACTGAACAAAATGGCACAATATGGGATGGTAGGTAGTCCAATAATATAAGATCCTAATACTAATATGTATGATGAGGGTGGGGGGTTTAATGTCTTACTGCCATAACAAGCAGTGTTGTACAGCTCTGTTCAGGCAGCATAGACAAGAATGCTGGAGACTAAAGTAACAAGAACATATGTACCAAATAATTGCTTATAGATCTGCCATTGCATAATGTGCCAGCAGATATGGGTCTGTGCAGTTTGTTTCATGTAATCAGTAGAAAAAACAATATAGACCCTCATCTACATTTTGCTACAACAGATCTTTATGTTTGCTGTTTGCCGTTTGACTTGAGCTATAAGTGAGTGTATATGGTAGATGGCAGGCCATATTGACACTGCTGAACAGCTTTGAGTCTCATTACTTTATTCATACTATGCATACTCTGATGCCATTATCAAAGTAAAGCCAGGTACAATCTAGTGGTTGTATTTTTCACCTCTGTTAACTGATTTCTGTTGTTTGAAGCGTGATGGTACTTCAGGAATGCTGAAGTTTGTTGAACTAAAGATGCAATTTCTTTAGCAAAATAAGTATGTCTAATCTCATTCAACAAAATGACATTTGACATGTTCATTTCGTAAAACAATTTAACTGGTAATTCAACCAAATTCTGCATTCCTTGACTGATTGCTCTTCAAACAACTGAAATGGCGGTCCACAACATCAGCACTGAACAGGAGACAAACGGGTAATTTCTACACTTTTTGGAAACAAGCACGCATGAATTCATGAAAATATCTGCCCATTCCTATTTTTTGTTTGATTATGCCTACAAAGATTCAAACATTTTGCACAACATTTTTAATTTTAATTGGATTTTTTAATTTTCGGTTGAACATCCTAGCTTTAATCTTGTGTAAGCGTTTTAACCAAACTGTAATACTATGAAAAAGTCATTAAATATAACTTAATTGTAATACTATGCAAAAGTCATTAAAAATAAAATGAATTACCATTTTTCTGTAATTCTTTGGCTTTGCTGAGCACATCTTTTGCATTTTTATCACTGTCAGCTACATGCTGCTTGATGAAATTGGCAATAACTTCCCACCTGAAATGCCAAACAAATGTGAAGTTCAGTTTGTTGTTTAAACCACCACATCAAAGGGTATTCTGTCCCAAGGCAATAGGAGTAAAATGAGAAACACCACTATGGCTAACATGGCCTTCTTGAGTTAACAGCAAGGCTCATATAAAATATGAGTGTTATGTCTCTCTTTCTGCCTGCCTGTCTATCTATCTGTCTGGCTGTGTGTGTGTGTGTGTGTGTGGTAGATGTATACTGACTGTAATGCAGATGTACCAGATCTCATCCTAAACAGCAGCTTTGCTTTATCTGCTTTTCTGTTACAAACATGCACATTTGTATGTATATAAATTGCAAGCATTTTCCCCCAAAAAAACACATCTGAGAATATCTATCACATTAAAACAAGTGGGTGTAAGATCTCCTCGTTAAAAATATGTGAAATACCATCTCAATTGTGTGAAATACTATATCAAATGTGTGAAAAAGAATTTTACATATGTGAAATAGTTGAACATTATTTCTCTTAACATGTGAAAAGGTATTTTGCATATGTCAAATACATTTTTTCATAAATAAAATAAATAACATACATTAAAAAGAATTTTACCTATCTATGTGATTCTGAGTTATATCTTAAAAAATACATTATTTACATACATAAAAATCTTCCTTTATGTATGTAAATTACTTACTGCAGGGATCTGAAAGCCTATACACAAAATAAAATTTTTACAGATGTGAATAAACTAACTGTATGTATAGGAAAAGAATTTCACAAAAATAAATAATACTTTATTTCACACATGTAATAATCGTTTTTAAATATATCTGAACTTCTAATTCACATATATGAAAATAGGAAGCAACGCTAAAATGGCACAGCCATCTGTCTTATTTACAGATAGTTCATCAAGACAAATATAGATGTATGCTTTTTGAGTTCCACTCCTTAATGACCCTTTTATTTTACCATTGATTATTTTTTATATTCAAAGCTTCTTGACCAACTTTAAACACTGCAATACTATGTAGTCCTTTGAGAAACAATACATACCATATAGTACCAAGCTTAACTTGACGTGCTAAATTTTAAACTCTCAATACAGTATAAAAAAACCTAACTACTAACCACCTCAGCACTAAGGCCACCATACTTATGCCATACTTATAATAAACAAAAATTAAAAGAACTAATTATCTTACTTCAGAATTACTATTCCAAAGCTAAAACCATCCTGCTTTTAAAGTTATAAACAAATACTGGAAGATTAAATTAATTCTACACCCTGCAAAAATGATTGTCAAAGTCATTTAGTTGACCTTCCAGAAATGGCAAATGCATTTGAAAATTAGACAACAGCTGTTTCTATAACTAAAACAAATCTTTACAATACATGTAGTCTAAACAGATTATTACAACATCATATACTTGCTTGACAAGGAGCATGTGAAGGCATTCACCCATGTCATTAAACAGCTTTATTGATTTGCTAGTTTTGTTATTTGTTAGAACTGCTGCAAGCTTGAGTTATTGACTCTCAAATCTAATTACAAACCAATTTATTTTCTATGCATCAGCACATACCAAAAGTGAATTTTATGAAAATAATGCCTGTATGTTCTAATTATCCAAATATAACTTTCTGTATATATAGTTTTGAAAATATTACATTCTACCTGCGATTATATCTACTATCTATTAAAAATACACACATACATTCATCCATTTTTAGACGATGGATGCTGAAAGCTGGACTCGTAATATCTAGATCACTTGGGGAATATTACAGTTTTACCAAATTCTGTTAGTCGTCACATTAGGCAAGGTTGTCCTGAAGTTTTTAATTATGAGACAGAAGGGGTCTTTTTTAGTTTGACAGTTTAATACATAACAGTTTAGAGGAAAAATCTTCCTACAGGACAAAGCCATAGTTACAAAAAGATCGAGAAAAAAAGTCCCTTACTGACAAACAGTATTTTCCACCAGTTAGTGCAGCATCAAAAACATGCTATTATCATTTATCAATAAAATCAATATAGAACTTTTTTTACCTAGACATTTTTGTTCTCTTCTGTACCTGCACTGACTAGCAGAAAATGGAATCAATTTGTAAGATATTTTCCATGGAGAACACCTACATCTGTTGTATGTGTTCCAACAAAAATTAAACTTTTTTAACCTAGTCAAGGTAACTTAATACTACATTTGTTGCTGCTTTAAAGAGGTAATTTTCCAAAAATCTATGATGATATTTCAGCATATTAATTTCAACCAATGGCAGATGAACTTGTCCAACACCCCTAAGATTTATCAAGACAATGAAACAGCTATTGAAGCTTCTGACCTTTCCTTTGTGCCTGCTGGAAAGACATTGACGGCCTTGATCAGGGTCCGAATCTCAGCTTCACACCACTCCTTTCCACCCTTCCCACTGCTGTCACCCCCAGATTTTGACTGCATCGCTGCCAACTGCTTTCTCTTCTCTTCTTCATTTTGTGCCTTCAGTTCTTGAACCTGTAAAGGAAATTTTCAAAAAAGATACACAACACAGGCTTTCCAGACAACTATGCTATGATATATGGTACATCACTTTNAAAAAAGATCATACACAACACAGGCTTTCCAGACAACTATGCTATAATATATGGTACATCACTTTCAAAAAAGATCATACACAACACAGGCTTTCAAGACAACTATGCTATGATATATGGTACATCACTTTCAAAA
>QKMX01354810.1:6206-16789 GCA_003401595.1 Venustaconcha ellipsiformis
TAGTGTTTTATCAGTTGACATGAGTTTATTATCAAGGAATTAAATATTTGGATTTAAATTATATCTAGCAAATGTTAAATTTATACAAACACTAATTAGTAACCTTGACTAAGCTTTCCTTACATCATTCTTAGAATACTTTTCAAACTGAAAGCAGATGCTGAGATAATTAAAAGGCATGCCTCCTAGTGCACATTGCTGTGTGAATTATTCCACTGTCACTTTAAGCTCAGTTGGTGAGTACACATATACTTTCAATTTCACACTTTTCATTAGAAGATGTTATATATGTGTGTACCAATGCAAGGTTCTCTAGAAAAAAATTAATTACAGCATTCAGGGATTAAATATTTAAAGATTAATATACATCTATTTCAGTTGGTAACAGTCTTTAATTCCCCCAGTTTTACACTCACCATTATCCTTCATCTTACAAAAATTTTCCTTTCATAAAACTTTACCTCTCCTTTAAGAGTCTCATTAAGATTTTTCACTGCATCTGAATTCCAGTTGTCCTTCACAGTTTCAGATGGGAGATCACTGGGTGCAATTATTTTGTCCCAGCACTGTGTAAAAAAATGGATGTCATCAATGGCTTTCAATCAGAATTCCAGAGCTGTTCATTCCAAAGCAAGCATCAAAAAAATTCTTGTAAGAGAGTTACACACTGACAATTACCTGTAAAAGGGCACACACTGATGGTACTGGCATAGAATTAGACTGTTGCTATTAAAACTTAAGAAGTAGGAACTAGATAATCAATTCTAGTAACATGTTATCTGCAGGAAGGCCAATATTTGATTGTTTATACAGGTAAAATCACTGAAGCATTGCTTACAAGTAACTATGAAGTAGACACTATGAGTAAACTATATACTGAAAACTTACTTGTACTTATCCAACCATGACAGAAACTACAGAGTTTTCTATAGTAAATATAACTGCACATACAAAAGGCACTGAACTATCATTGTTGATATTTACAAAGTGGATGCTACAATATTCATTAAAAGGATAATTCATAGGATTTGGCCCAAATCCCAGTATAAAGGTGAGATCTAACAGCCACCTAGGTGGGCAGCTTTAGGCTTTGTAACTAAAAAATTTTAATCTGGGAGGACTGGATTTGGGATGTAGCAGTTCTTAAGGCATAATAATCAGGTAATATATTTGAAGAAAGGAAGAAAAAAAATTAGTTTTTAAAATAAAGAAACATCATCTGAGATAAATAAGTAGGCAAAAACATACAGTTTTGAATAAAGGTATGAATGTTTTACAATTAACTTAATTCAGTACTTAGGCAGAGAGAATTACAGAACCAATTCAAATCTCTTTTACTCAAGCTAAGAAGGCACTAAATAAAAATAAGTAATGCAAAATATTATGAAACTAAAGAATTTGTAGCCTCTGCTGCTCAGTAAAGAGATCATTTAAAAGAGTTTAAAATATTGAAGGCTACATTTTGATTGGAATGCAAAGTTCCTGAATGAAATGAAAGCTACTGGACAACCTGAAAAATGTTTATTATCAAAATTGCAAATGAAAAATTACTCATATTTACCCTTAGATAGGGTTCTAAATAGGCTTTCCAGTTTTTGAGGTGATGTGCATGCCATCTCCTAACATCAACAGACAATGCTTTAAGACTATTTAAGTGTTCCGACTGAGTGATGGGTGTCCCTGAGGTCCGACTCATTTGCCTCACATCATAAGTAGCCACAGCATTCAAAAGGATCTGTACTGCACCAGCCACCATAAATTGCTTATTTGATCCAAGGGTCTCTTTAAGAAGAGAACCAGCTATTTTGTAGAACATCCTGTGTTTCATCAGGTCTGCTCTGGAACTTATTGTCAGAAAAAAAAAGATCAGGTATACTGCATCCTGAGAATGATAAGAGTTAAAATTTTTCATCTATATATTTGGTTTTTAATTCTGAGTTTATTTGAGTGGCTTAGAAGCTATGTGAATAACAAGGCAGGTGTCTTGAAAATGGTGATAAAACAAATACAATTTCATATAAATAAAAAAGTCAGCTGAGTCATAATAATAAAGCCACTCAGAATTCTGCCTGCCATCTTACGCCATCTTAACTTTGGTCACTGCCTGCCATCTTACGCCATTTCACCTTTGGTAACTGCCAAACAAGTGTTCATAGTTTGGATCAGATGATATAGCAGACAGAAGTATCAATTTGAAAAAATTGACAAAATTCCAATGATGATGACAGTGATGGGAGAGAAGCTCAGGATCTGTCAAGAAAGTGGATTGTGAATGATAGAAACAAGCTAGATAAGGTAGGGGGGGGGGTTTACTGCTTGAACCTGAACTAGACCTCAATTTAAAGTCTGATGCAAAGGGGTTTAACTTCCCTGAGATATTTCTTTCCTTTTACATTTAATAAACGTTTTATCAACTCAGCTTTGCAGATTAGGCAGAAACAGGAAAATCTGCAAGAAACTAGAAACTGGAGGAAAGTCAGAGCAAAAGAATGCCTGGCTGGGTATACATATCTGTTTAAGCATTTTGCCTCAGAAAGCAATGAATTTGTGAAATGATGATTATCAGAAAATCCAAAATAATGAAGAGAGGCAGATTTGATAAATATACTCAGTACTTTCATATAAATAACAAAGAGAACCAGGGCATGATAACTTACACTATCAGTATATAATTCTGTTCTGTAGATGTGTTTTAGCAACTATTAACTCTCATATTATGTTGCATTTACAAAACTCCTCAAATGGAGTACATACTCAAATTGAAACATTAGTAGCTACAATATATAAACTAATTAAAATGTACAATATTTTAAAGTAGCAATAAGTTTAGATACTGAGGTATGTTGATGATGTATACATGTAGTTTATCTGTAAAACTTTAGCAAATATAGTACTTATGACAATGGTAATAATGAGTTTGAGTGTATATTGAGGAATTTTCTGAAAAGGGGGAAGAAAAAGCTGTAATGACAAGGCTGTTATAAAATTCAGAAGAGGCCTTGCATTCTGTCAAAAATCATCTGCAAAACTATCCAGTGTGATATAAAGGTGTGGATGCTCCAACAACAAGTGGTTACACAAATGAATTTTTAAGTTTATAGGAGGAAGGAAAGTGGCAACAGAGACCAAAGTACAGGTAGTGCAAATATCAGGGACAGGAATAACATTGTTAAAACAGACCAATTACTTCACTAATCCTGGTTTAACATGACAGGCTGTTACTAAGGTGAACATATTGACAAGGAAAAATAGGTCAATAGTTTTGCAGCATATTTTCTACAAAAGAAAGATGCAAAGAATCAGGGTAACTAACAGACAATACAAACAGGTCATTTATCAGCTGCAATCTGGATGATAAAAGGTCCATTCATACATGCTCTCTAATGCAGACAACCTAATCACTATGTATTCTGATATACAGAGAAAAAGAAATACCATCATCATTCCAGAGTACAACAAGAATGTAACTGATGTGGATCATACTGATCAAATGCAAACAGAGTAAAGCACAAAACTGCTCTACCTCTTTTGGCATATTATTTTGCTGTGTTAGTAATCAATTGCTTTCTTCCTATGAAAGAATCCAGAAATTTCTCAGAAAAAGAAAGTGATAAAAATGGATTTTCAAATGAACTTGGCTAAGCAACTTATCAGGACTTACCAGGAAAATGAGAATGTGCCACTTCCCTATGGATGCAAATTACATTAAATGAAAACAAGGATGATACAAACAGTCCAGTTATTCAAAAAGGGGATGGAAGATTGTAAATCAATGTGCTGGTTGTGGATTCGATATACATATTGACTGTTTCAGAACATTTCATTTAAGACAAAGTAGACACCATTAGGTGAAAACCCTATGTCATGGTGGTTACCAATTCAGTGGGAATAGTGACAACAAGATTTTCACAACAGCCATCATGGCAGATATTTTGGATGTATGACTGGCACTGTTTTCATTTAGAACCAACTAGGCATCAAAATCAGTCTACTGGTGAATACCCACATGTTGATACAGCCATCAGTTTGGTGGCAGAGATAATCATATTTTCAAGATCCATGGTAACCATGTTGCAGGTTAGTCATTTTCATTTAGGACCAAACATAGACAATAAGAAATCTTTTGATAAAAACCACACAACAAAATGATTTTCCCTTAAAGGGAAGTAGCTACAACTAGATTTTCAAGGTGGCCACCTATTAGACATCAGAATTAGTACCATTTGAATTTAGGATTAACAGAAAATATAAGAAGTCTTTTAATTATGATATGACCATTCATTTAGGACTAATAACAAAATTGTAATGCTGGCCACTGTGGGACCCATATTAGACCCCAGATCTGACAACATTTTCATTGAGGACTAACTAGATATGATTAGAAGTCTTGTACTGAAAATCCATGTTCATATGACCATCAACTCAGGAGATGAAGCAATAACATTATTTTCCAGATGGCAGCCATGGCAGCAATACTGGAAGTCAGATTGGTACCATTTTCATTTAAAACCAACTAGACATCATAAGAAATCCTTCAGTGAAAATCACATTTTGACATGACCATCCATTGCGGATGAGCAACAATAAGATTTACAAGATTGTGTTGACCATATTGGATGAGTAAGCAGCACCATTTTCATCTAAAACCAATTAGAAAACATGGGATAAGTGTGTGTCAAAAGTTTCATGGCAATCCTCCAAGTAAGTTAGGAAGAGTAGTGACAACAAACTTGTGCTAAAAGACAGAAAACAGACAATAGTCCATCACAAAAGAAGTTCTATCAGGAATGTTCCATGGGATATTAACATGTCTGATCATGTCAGGAATGCTTTAGATTCTTGGTACTCACTCTTTACATATTTCATTGAAAAGGCACAGAGTTAAACAAGTTTTTAAACCAATTTGGACTACACCCAAAATCATAAAAGCAATCAAAACACATGATCAACATAAATAAAGCACTAGGAAACAATGACCAATATAAACATATGACAAATGAGGTTGTAGGGCTCTTAAGGTTATCAAAACAGTCTCATTACCAACAAGTGCTGATGAATCAAAACATCAATAACAATGAAGATAACATACATATGTAATATAAAACATAAATTTCCTGACAAATGGAAGGAGGCTAAAGTGAAGCCCATTCATAAATCTGCACCTTGTAATGAAACAAACAAATATTAGGCCCATTTCAATCCTTCCTGTCTTACCAAAAATTCTCATACAATATTCTCAGGCATCCCTAATGATTTTCTTGATGAACATAATCTGTTGCATCATAGACAATCAGGTTTTTGCCCAAATCATTCGTGTGAAACTTCTCTTGCTAGTATGGTTGAAAATGGCTCAAAGCTTTAGATAATGGAAGACTAGTGGAATTGCGATGGTTGATTTTAGGAAAGCTATTGATCTAGTTCATCAAGATATCTTACTTGAAAAATTAAACCTTTATGAGCTCAACAACAACTCTTTAAAGTCATATTATGAAAATAAAAAGTTGATGTAAACAGTTTATGTCTGACAAAAACCTGTTATATGTGGAGTAACACAGGGATATATTGTAGGACCACTACTGTTTATTATGTTTATAAATGATCTGTATTTGCACACAGTAAATATTGAAAATGATCTCTATGTTGATGACACCACCTTAAATGATATTAACTTCTGTAAAACTATGGTCAAAAGAAACTTACACAATGCTCTTGTAAAACTCTCTAAATGGTGTAAACATATTAGAATGGTCATTACTTTATACAAAAAGAAAGTGATGCTTATAACCACTCAACAGAGATGTAACAGAAATAAAAGTTAATATTCTCCACATCCATTTAATGACATGGAACTGAAAAAGGAACTGAAAAACATGCACACAACAGTATGTATTAATTAGTACATGAATGCTGAATTCTATGGAGCATTATTTTTAAAGTTTAAAATAACATTGTTTCAATGTTTTCTTATTTGTTGTAATACAGCCATATCTGATGCCAGAATATCATAAAACTGAAAGATCTTGAGCGTAAATGCTGTCTAATTTTAGTAAAACTGCTGAACTGATTTTAATATGAATTCACTTTTATAGGCCTTTCTATCTTTAGTAACAGCAGCAATATTTGGAAGTAATTGGTATAAATATAACAGCCTATCATGCTAGAAAGCTTCAAGTCACTTTTGATCAAAGTTTGTTCAGAGGTCTTTCAGTTTTATTAGCAATGGTGGCCATATTTGATGTTGGATAGGCAACATATGTAAACACTTAAAAGCCCTTCACTGCAGGATGCTTTCTTTCAAACGTGGTTGAGCAGTTTCTGAGAAGTTAATGGTTTTTTCCAAATTTGACTGAAACCTATCATGTCAATTGTTTAGAAGAAATTAAATAGAGCTTGTACTGACAGATACACAATAGTTGTGTGGAAATACCACAAGCCAAACTAGTCTTTATATGACCAGGTGAACTAAACATAGAAGGACAGGCAATAAAGGATCACAACTCTTCTAAATGACAATGTGTAAAACAGGAAATCAAACAAACTCAAGATCTTATCAACATATAGCTGCATATCACATCTGGTTGAAATGTAAGAATCCTTGGAGATGTTACTCTGCCAAAACTAACAAACACAAAAAACAGTCAATCAAAGTATAGGACACTGAATAAGAACATGAGACATTGGGAATCATTTTTGATCTCTTCAGCATAAAGTTAAATATCCAATATGGTTGAAATCCAACAATTATGCTACAGAAATTTTAAAAAAATGAAGACATTTAACTGGAGACCATAAATTCTCTAAATGACAATAAGAAATACTGGAAGTGCATCTTAACTTTAAATTCATCAAAATAAGACTCAGTACCAAAATTAAATTGAAAGAAAACAATCTTTTGTAAAGTTATACCACAGAAACTAAAAGATTAAGAGGATGAGAAATCAGGGGCAATAACTCTGGCAAATCACAACCTCGAGTGCTTGAAAAAAATCATTAAATATCTCGTCAATATAAAGCCATCTGCCAATTTTGTTTGAAATTTAACGATCCTTGCTAAAGAGAATGGCAATATGCAATGCTGAAAATTTAACTTGTCCAAGGTCTTACCAATATAAATATATACAAGTCTAATTTGTTTCAAATCCAATTGTCATTTGTCAAGTTACCTTGTAAATATCGAAGTATAGAATTGTCACTGCACTAACTGATATGATTATTGTTTGAATGCTGATTTCTTTAAAAAGAGATCAACAAACATAAAATAAATACCTCTCATCTGATTTCTGAACTGCTACTCTGCACACATCTCTCAAGGCAAATATGGCATCACCAACAGTCTGTGCATAGAAAATTAATGACTTGGTCAAGTTGGAGTTGATTGGGAGGTGGGCAAAGTTTACATGTAACTGAACACAACTGGAAAATACCTTACCTAATACTTAAAGTAGCCCATGTAGACTATGTCTTGACCCCTACAGACAAACTGTGAAAGAAAACAATGTTCCAGGGGCTACATTTTCAGCAACAGTCTGATAGAAACTCAGTCTGTTATTCAAGAGAAAGGGTAGATGCATAGAAGATATTTGCTTCTGTGAAGTGAAAAGTGGATATATTTCAGAGAAAATTTTAAATATATTGCTTATTCATCCAAAGCAAGCAAACTTTCTTCATTTTATACTCAAACATATTGGCTAGCAATAACAAAAACAGACTGAAGTAACCAAAATAATGTTGTAGCCAATATAATAATTAATGTCAGAAATTTATTATTTATGTTCTACTATGTGTATATTAACACAGAAAATATTAGTAGTAACCTAATTTTCTTGCTCAAGTCATGGTGAAAAGAGCTTAAAAATAAGAAAATTAAAGAAAAAAAATTAAAAATATTAGCATGTTGTGCAATTTAAAACTGCTATTCCTGCATGACAAATTGTCATGCTTACCACATGACAAAGCATGTGACCAGAAATGGTGGATCCTATATCTTGGTCATAATGATCTCATTGTCTAAAGAACTAAAATATATGTGACACTTCACTGGACAATAATGATTAAAATTTATTTCTCTTACAAATTAAATGAATTAGCATAAAATAAAATGCCATCTCATCACAAATAGAAACCAAAGTAAATTTAAATTCTTATGTAAGTGGGAAGAAACAGAGAGAACAAAAAAACAAAATGAATGAAGAACGAACAATGCACTTTATCATTGGATCTTTAACATCAAAACAGGCTAATTCAAGCTAAATGGATTATCATGGGTCATGAAGGATTATCTTAGAGATCACATCTAATTATCCACTATTTAAGAAAGTGTGAAATGTAATTAGTACATATGCATAGTGTTTAAATAGTACATGTCCTTCAAGAAATAGTTACAGTATTTTAAAGTCTTGTTGTTCTTTTGTATTAAAAATGTGTGGATGAAATAATATGTGCCTTCAGAAAGATTAAAATTTAACAAGAAAATGTATTACCTGTAATTTTTGCATTTATCTATGCTTTTTGTTGATTGCTCATTTAGATGAATGGATCACAACTGTGGTTAAAACTTAAATCACAAAGAATCATAAAGAATAAATTAAGTACAAATCTTTTATACAAATATTCTTGACAGCAGTCCACTGAAATTAAGAAATGATGTAAATAAGCATTAAATCATATTTTTACTGGTCATTTTATTCTTTATTTAAGTATGAATGTACAACCTTTTCTTCGTCTGAAGCAAGAGAGCTATCTAGTCCTGGCTGAGTCGTTCTCACACAGAAGATCAGAGTAGCAGCACTAACTTCATGGGGTATCTTTCCTGTTTTTATTGCATCTCCCACTTTGTCCATTTTCAACATGGCCATGAAGGTACGGGGAAGAAGGTAATCAATTTCAAACATCGGATGCAGGATACTGACTACATGGTCCAAATTCCTAAAGGAATCAAATTTTTATTCAAATCCATTATCACAGAATATAACAATGCTGACAAACTACTGTAGAACAAAATGTGTTCATAGCACACAAATGCTCCACAGCAATCTACACAAAATTTAAATGGATATACAAGTCATACATAGGTGTTCACAGCAGGGCATACACATTAGGTCCAAGTGGGCCTGATATTATTAACCTAACTTGTGTAACTTAAATAATAACCATTTCACGAAACAGGCTTATGCAGCATTGTAAAAACATTATGTGAATCATCTTCCAATCTTAATATCATGATTTTACCTATTTTACTATAGAATTATACAAATTCTTTCAAAAAACAAGAAACTCTGTAAGTAGAATGCTTTCAAAAGAAATTTCCTCCAATGCTCCTTATTGAATATATAATATGAAAACAACTGTCACAGAATGCTCTCTTTATTTTTGTATCTTAATCCATATCATTTGGCACCATTGCTATTTAAAAAGTAGGCACCTCATCTATCTGCTAATTATTTATAAAATTCTGTATATTATTCTGCACTGATTTGGTTTACTTTGGTACTTTACAGCACAACAACACACGTAGGTTAGCTCATGCAATGCAATTATAGTGCCCTGCCCAAGGACACACTATAGAACATGACCCAGTCTGGTTTAAAAGTAGCGATAATAAAAGAGTTTAAATGTGGATATGACTTTCCTTTCAAAAAGATTAGCAGCAACAAGATTTTCAAGATGGTTGTCATGACAGTTATACTGGACTTCAGATCAGTACCATATTTATTTGTTAAAAATTTTATTGACAGAAGTCATCCAGAATCATGTCCGGATTGTGCTAACTATGATGGAAAGCTGCAGAGGGAGCTGTAGACATAATATTTTCATGACGCCTCTAGCTTGCCTCTCTTGTATAAGTAGCATTCCTCCAGATGCATTTATCTTTCGCTGCTCTTACTTAAATTTAAAAATCTAACATCTGCAAGAGAAACCTACATATATGACTGGCTGCTTTTAGTTTGGCACCATTTTCTGATACATTTCATCATTCAAGGAAGATAGATCATAATGGATAACATACCATTTAGACTTGGAGGTGACCCAATATTATCACAATGACTTAAGCTGAAGAATACTCTGCCTCTTACTGCCATTACCTTTTGCCATCTTCATAATTTCTTCAGTAATAATAGCCAGTACCTATCAAAGGGACAAAACCAAACATCTAAGGAACACACAGCACCAAGGATAAGCAGATTACTTATCTCTTTGTATGGATTAAAAAGTTAATATCTTTGTGTGGATTAAAAAGTTAATCTCTTTGCATGGATTAAATGTTACTTTAATGGCATCTTGGAACAATTGTCTGTGTTGTTATCAGTACCTTGGAACAAATGTCAACATACTGAATCTATAAACCAACAAATATTCACAAAATATCTATCTGCAAACCCCATTATGTTTCAGCTCATAATGGGAAATTTTACAGTTTAAGCACTAAAATGCTGGTTGTAGGCTACATTAGAGAGAAAACCATCTAAGAAGGGTACTTCTGAAAACAAAATCATTGGTGCCAAGAAATTCTGGCAATAATAAGTGGGAAGCGGGTTTCTACTGGTTGTGTGTGTGTGTGTGTGTGTGTGTGTGAGTGTGTGTGT
>QKMX01354830.1:0-11704 GCA_003401595.1 Venustaconcha ellipsiformis
TGGCGTTCAACCCTACAACAACAACAACAACAACAACAACTTCACACTGGGGGCACCGAGTAGCCAACTGTTCCAAAGCGCTCACCGTCACGGATCATTGCCATCTCTCGTCTATCTGCGAGAGTTCGAGTCTCACGTTCGGCCAATGTGGGTATGTGAGAAAGTTTGCCGGTAGCTTCTCGTGGTCGGTGATTCTTTCCTGGGTTTTCCCGTATTCTTCCGCCACAATTTATTCTGGCCACCATGTACAGCATATCTTGTGCTGAAAAATGGCGTTAAACCTTACAATAAGAACTTCACTCTGATTTGAATATATTTGGATATATACGGCTTTGATTGTCGTAACTTGGCTCTCATTTTGTTATTGATCCGAAACTGAATGTTCCAAATAGTTGCATGTTATAAGACCATCATGTTATCAACGAATATTTTTGCAAGTTGTAATTATGTAAAATTATTGGCCTAATGTAATTTTGTTTTGTTTCTGTCCGTCAATCAAATATTGCAAATCAATGAACTAAAACAATATTGTGCTCTTTAAAGTTTACTGTTAATTGTATACAGCTGACGCATGAATGTAGCAATTTTCCTTGGAAGAACTGAATTAAAGTAGCTCACGAGAATTGATGTGTCCATAAGAAATATGACGTGTCGTAAAGTTGTGCCAACACAAATGATGATGATGTGTCGTACCATTTCGTCCATACCAATGATGATGTGTCGTACCATTGCGTCCACACTAATGATGATGATGTGTCGTGAACTTGTGTTCACACTAATGATGATGTGTCGTACCATTTCGTCCATACCAATGATGATGTGTCGTACCATTGCACCCACGTTAATGATGATATGTTGTTTAGTGATTTGTCGTACTATTGTATCCACACTAATAATGATGTGTCGTACCAATGCACCCACGTTAAGATGATATGTTGTTTATTGATTTGTCGTACTATTGTATCCACACTAATAATGATGTGTCGTACCATTATTTCCAAGCTAATGATGATGTGTCGCATCAGTGCTTTCACACTAATGTTGATGTGTCGAACCATTGTCTCCACACTAATAATGTTGTGGAATCCTGGTGAGCATAATTAAGCTTTCTACGATGACGTGATATTAAACAACACGAATAAGTTAATCCATACATCATGTATACAATACGTACTATATTTGATACATCATGTTTACGTTACGTACTATTAGGTATGCAATAAATACTATATCTTACATTATGTATTCAGTTCGTGCTATACGATACATTATGCATGTAATACATACCGTATATGATACTTTATGTATACAATTCGTATTATATATGATATATTATGTATACAATAGGTACTATTTAATACCTTCTGTATACAATACGTACTATATATGATACATCAGGTATACCACGCGTACTATACGATATATTTGGTATGCAATAAGTACTGTATGATATATTAAGTTAACCGTTCATGTCCTCGTTATACTCAACACAGTACACTTCCTCACTACACCGCTTACGCTTTGTAACAAAAAAGGTCCTCATGTACCTAGTGTAAGCTTGGTACTAAAAGGAATAAAGAAAAGAATGAAACCGTTATGTTCTAAAACACAGCTACTCAATTATACATACGACACGAGTCAGAGATTTAACTTAAGAAATTGCAATTTGCACATATAGTCTGTCGTGGTATTCGCTTTTACGGTGAAACCTTTCAGTGTTATACTTTTCATTTGCAATGAGCTATCACATAATTTTATGACTTAAAAATGGGAAAAACTAAGAGACAGAGAATGTGAACATTTTACGATTTTCGATTTGCTACACTTTGTTACACTTCGCCCTGATCACTAATATTTTAAAAATTTTGAAGGTTTATTAATAAATTTCACGCCTAGGAATTACGCTGGCGGATATTTATACAAATATGTAATTACTTTTCACAAGTAAAATGACAAAAAACAAGCATTTGACAGAAGGATCCCAACCATCTCAGTTTCCATCACCTTCCCTACAAACATTTATTTAGTCAAACCTCTATTTTAGAATGTTACAGTTGGGCGCCATAAAAAGGAAAATTATTGATTGGCCCATACAATTGAACATTTCATCCGATCACCTGCTCTTTGACATTATCTGCTATATAAATTGATTACAACAGCATGCATTGTATTGAAGATTGTGGAACTCGGCTGAAACGCTTAAAATATTAAATTTGGAGTGTTAGAGGGCAACATTTTTCTTGTGAAAAGTAATTACATGCTTATAGAAATATCTGATGACATTTAGCATAACAATGTATCAGTAATGTTTCAGTTTTCAAAATACCAGTGACTTGCAGTAACTATACCAGATGAAAAATCACACAAATTCTCTTTTTCTTAAATTATCAGTTTTCTGACTCATAATGTGAAAGAGAATCTTTGACCACATCAAAATGACACCTAAATTACTGAAAAGAATCACTGTATATGCAAACAACATTCGGAAAATCGATGGCTAAGCGCAAAACCATAACAGGGCATGTCGTAATGCTCATTTTAACATCAGGATTAGACAAGAAACCTGTGTAAAAAATAATAGTCTATTTTAAAAAACAAACGAACATTCTATAACAAAAAGTCACTCTGGTCGTCGGACCTTTCCCCATTCCCCTTGAGTTTCTAATGGTCTATTTAAAAAAAAAAAAAAGAACGTTCTATCAAATATTACAAGAATAAGACCGGACCAGATCATGCAAAAGTTCCAGGGGTACCCCCCCCCCAATAGCAGGTACTGGTGTAGTGTGTTATGATTGTTTATAACTAACTGGCTTATCACTGAGCCACAGCAAAATGAATTATCATTTAGCGCAAAGAAGTAAACGGCAAGGATTATCGCTAGAAAAACATAATACAATTTTCTCGCGCACTTCGCTATGATTACTGATGTTTGACGGCCTCATGTAGTACATATTAGGATATAATCTGTGTGCGATACTTTGTGGCGACAGTGGGTGTGCAAATAAAGATCCTATCAAGATCAATGCTACATTGTGTTGATGGATCATGTACATTGATTGTAATGAAGCCATGTGGCGTTTTCTGAGTATGTGCAAAAAAGCTAATGAACTGAGATATGTTCTTTTTACCAGGGCACAATGTTTATGAATATTTCGTAGCGTGTATATATCAACGCCGTTAAATACTACCAGAAAATTACAGGTATCTAATCAGTTTGGGTATCTGAACGCACAGCGGAGTAACGTAAATAACGTCTGTTTTTATGCCTGCCTCGTGAAAATATCCTGGCTGTATTTGTTTTGTTTTTTTTTTATTGTCAAACATGACATCGTCGTAAACCAAAAGATTATTAATGCTGCTATCTTGAATGTCCGGAGCATCACTGATGTCAGTGATAATAACATCGCCAAATCCATCTCAATAGATAACTTTATATATTGGTAATCGTGAATTTATCACCATGACCATTACGGGTCCACGTTGAGCATTGTATATAATCATGTTATTTTGTTATCACTGATCTAAATGATCAATCGCTGTAATCATCAATAATTTCATCGATAAAAGTGCTCGATAGACTTGTCTCTCCATAACACCACCCGGTTATAAACGCTGTCAAAACGCAGCAGCTTCATTGATGAATTCGAGAGAATTTTTGCTGGCTCGTCTTCCACTAATCACATTTTCAAGGCGATTAACATCAGTGAGGACGCATTGGGGTAAAGTTTATAGACGACAGGTTAGTCCCTCTCCGAATTTTGCTTCAGGTGACATTTTCGTTATGCAAACCTGGTTGTTTCAGAGCGCGCTGCTGGAGAGCCCTTTGATGTATCTCATTCCTTTTCCTTTTTTTCAAATCTAGTTTTTTCCACAATATTTTCTTCTTTTTCTGCTCCTTTTTCAAGTTTACGCTTCATTTCCTTTTGGTTTTCTCTTTTTCTATCGTACTCTTACAGCTACTGTTTGGTTAAAGATTTTAAAATCTTTGTCTTCCTTTCTGAATATAGAAATTCGATATACATATCTGATCCAATTGGCAGATTTTAGAGTGAATACATGTGCGGGTTTCATATTGATCTCTACTACCGTATCCAAATGCTGCAATATCAAGTATTTTGTTTTTATCTTTAATCGCGGCAATACCTTCCTCAATAAATGTATTATGTTCTAACTTTTAGTGGTGGTAGTGGTGTTCAGCTTGCAATACCTTCCTCAGTAAACTTATTATGTTAGTTCTAATTTTTGGTGGTGGTAGTGGTGTTCAGCTTGCAATACTTTCCTCAGTAAACTTATTATGTTAGTTCTAACTTTTGGTGGTGGTCGTGGCTGAACTTCGGGCTGTTGTCGATGAGGTTGCTGGGGATTGGTTGAGCGAGTTGAAGACGACCAGCAATATCAGCATGTAATGTCTCAAAAGCTTTTTAGTTGCCTCAGTTGCTGTAACAATTTTTGGGGTTCGACAATTCTTTAAATAACTGCTCTGTACATTATGTAAATTCCACTCGAGATTTCTGATGCTGATGTAACTGCTGTTGGACAGAATCACGGACTGGAGATATTTCTTAATTGCCTTTAGTTGTTGTTGAGCTAGTTTAGCTGTACAAGATTTCATAGTTAGCGTAGAATCACTCATTACCATTGTTAAAACGATTTAATTGCACATCCACTGTCGCCACAAAGCCGCCCACTCATATTATATATTATGATGTGTTACATCAAACATCAGTAAGCATACTGATGTGCACGAGCAATTGTATTATATTTTATAGGGATACTCATTACTACTTTGAGCTGTAAGATCATTCATTTTGGCCCAGTGATAAGCCAGCTAGAAATTTGCAGGGTCTGAGTCAGTCTTGTAATATTTGATACCATATACCATTAGAAACTCAAGTGGAGGGTCCAACGACCAAGGAGATTATTTTTTTTTGTTATGGAAGGTTAATATTTTTTAATAAAGGAAAAATAGACTACTTGAAAGTCAAAGGTGGGGTCGGTCCACCCATCCTGCTGCTTTCTTCTTTGCAACATGTTCTAGACTGACCACAAGTAAGCAGAGTAATCATATATTTATAACTGACGCGTAGCGAGGTGAAGGAGCAGTTTGTGAGCTGCCAAGCTCAGAGATTCCTCTATTCTTTCTTCAAAACAACAGTGACCTATACAGGATCATCCGGAAAGGGAGGGTATGATGAGGTTGAACGACATGGACTGCTGATATGCGGCAAGTCGTATTAGGTGTAAATTGACCAAAGCCATCACAGTATTGGCCATAGTATGGTTACCAACCCTTCTCAATGACCCCAGCAATCCCAGCCGACACTTCCCAAGCGTGGCTATTGCTGGGTGTCTCCGTCGAGTATGAAACGTGCCAACTGGGTCATGCAACAAAAAAGAAGGAACAATGACATCCTAAACCAGGTTTAACATGGCTGGGAGCACCTTTTTCTGCCTTATAAGCACCTTCTGAAAACGAATTTGGCCAGACAAACCTCCAGAGTGTTGTTTTCAAGAGTTTTAAAAGTCTTATGAAAGTTAAGGCAGAGTATTTTTTTCTTATAGAAATTCAACTTTACCCACAAGTTATTTTGTTTATCACTGTACAATTGTGTACTGGAGTTGTGGAAACTACATACAACTTATCACTACAGCAAAGGGACATAACTCAATCATGTAACTTTCTGTCTCGTGTCATTTTATCCATCCTATTTTATTTCATTTTATTTAGTTTTTAATGATTATTCAAAAAAAGTAAATAACATACATTCTGAAGTTAAAAAGTGATATATTTTATTCAGGTTTAATTATTTATTATATTCTAACAGAAAAATATGAGCTTTTGGAAAAATTAAATTTGAAAACAATTAAAGACCTTTTCAAGAATAAAAGGAAAATTGTCAAAATTGAAGGATTTTTAAATAATGCACAACCTATGTTAACTCATAAATAGGTTGTTACAAGGATTAGGTACCAATTAATACTTCAGAATCAGGAAAACAAGCCATCATGTGTGTAAAACATTCAATTAACAAATTTGTAACAATTAATACTTTTTAACTTAATAACTAGAAACCATTTATGCAAACCATTCAGATTATATCATTAAAAGAGAACATTAATATCCCAAAATAGATCTGTCATTTTTTACCACAAAGGAAATAAGGATCAAACTACAAAATGAGAGAGGGAGCAATACTGAATAAAACATAGTGTAATATTTTCCCCAATGTAACTGAACATGTGCTTTCAAGCAGAAACAGAGAATTGTTGAACAGGTTGAAGAAAGATCAGCAATAATCTGCACATCTCTTAAAAAAAACAAAGATCAAAAACATTCTAATAAACACCAAGCTGGCTCAGAGTAGAGCCATCCAAATAAAATATGGAAGATCCTGGTTCAAGCCCTGGTTTTAGGTTAAACAAATTGTTCTTTGTGCTAAAATTTATTTTTAGTTTTCCTTTTTTGTTAATGGACAGATATCTATCAGCTCGTAAAATTTTGTTAATTTCTATGAAAACAAATTATTAGATATTTTGCAGAATAAACTGTCACTGTACCATAATGACAGGAAGTCTTGTGACATCCTAAATTAATATTAAAAATGATATTTTTAATGAACAGTAAAAGTTGTGACATGAAATTAAAGCAACAGTTTAGTGTACTGTAAGTCTTGGCAAAGTTAGGAAATTGTTTTCTTCCACTTACTGCTCTCTGTATTTTACTAGTCATAATGCTATTTGAAAAGAAGAAAAAAGACTTTGTGGTTGTTAATGGATTATTATCAATAATAAGATTATTAATATTTTGAAAAAAATCAATTTTCATCTATTTTCTTATAATTTCCACCTCTTTTAATTAATGTGTAAAATTTCATAGGACAATGACAAGCACTGAACTATTTAAAATGTGGTTCTAGTATAAAAACAATGAAATAAATCTTAAGCACTCACACTTATAGTGACCTTTTATACACCATTGACAACAAGCTATCACTGCATTTAAGATTTTAAAATTTGCTGAATGCAGTACATCTCTTGGTTTTGAATCATAGGCACTACTGTATTAGACTTATGATGTCGCAAAAATATTATACAGAAATTCCTGAAATAATGTATTGAAATTTGGAATAATAATGCAGTAGTAGTCTGCTTTGATGTAAGCGACTATTAAATAAGTAAATGTTTACTCAGTTATCGTAACAGTGCTCATATTATACAGCAAAATGCCATAAAATGACTACTAAGGTAGAAAAAAGGGGTGCTGCTATCACCTTTGGACAAAAATTCCTCTTTACACAAGTCAATTTCAGGGTTTAAACAATTTACAGAAATTTGGATCTGCTAATTATAATCACATGCAACCACCAAAACAACATGCCAAATTGAACGAAAACAAAAACCTAAAATGGATTAATGATAATCTAGGCAGTCGATGTTCAGAATTTTAACTTCCACTATGGTTATTGGTTAATGAAATTTGTGACAGTTTTGTGAATATACTTATAATCATTCATGAAATGTGTGTAAAAAGGATTATATCACTTTGTCAGACTGCATATATCACTGAAAAATATAAAAATAAATCTTCTGCAGATGAAAGAAATAAAACAGCAATGGACACATAGCTAAAATGTGATCTTGAAGACTGATATATGTTTTTAAAAAAATTAGAACAAGAAAGCAAAATCTGCATCAATATTTGTTATGAATAAGAAGAATATAAGTGACATAAAGCATGATATCCTTTGTTTAAATACTGCACATTATAATACAGGTCACCCAGCAAAATCTAAATGGCCAGTGAATAAAGTCTTTATTTACCTGTATTTTATTTCATGTTTGGAAAATCAGAAAATATGCGCTTGCATAAAAACAACTAAAAGTGTTTATAAGTTTATTGCCATTGTAACAGCAAAATAGAGCCATTGCTGTATGACTCCGGATGATCCTGCCAATTTTGCAGCGAAATGTTTTTTCTGAGTGTTGAGACATCAAATATATTATAACTTTTACACTCTGGAGATGAAAAATAACAATTAGAATTTCCTGTCCCAAAATTTACAGTCATTATAATATTACTTTTTCGAAAGATTAAACTGAATACCTTGAAAATTTATTATGTCCCTCTTTGAGTGTTTCTTTGTCAATTTTACCTGTCTCATTATTCAAAGGTGTTTCAATTCTCTTCTGTCAGTTTTGTAATGATTTACCCATTTGATTTTCCACTCTGATGACATTTACATCTCATCTACATTGGTCACAAGGTTTTCTTAATTTTTGCAACCTCTTGTCAGTTGAGCTTGATGGTTATAATTTTCCTAAAAAAATCCAAATGCATATTTTCTAGATCCAAACCACTGCTGAGAAACATTATCTTATTAAAGTCAGGCAGCTCAATTTTCTTCTTCCTTTTCATGCTGACATGCTTCAAGGTGAAATTTGATGGTAAATTATGGTCTACCATTTTGCACGCTACCAAGAACTCAGAAAACAAAACAAGCAATGCATTTGAGCTGATGATGTGTATTTTTGCTAATTTAAAATATATATTTATTAGCAATTGCATAAACAAAGATTTATGCATGCTTAAAAAAATCAAGTATGGAAATTAATATCATAATTTTATTCCTGTTTAATGTTTATTTATAAATCAAAGTTTAATGTAAGAAGTTTTTGTTTAAATGAATAACAATTCTAAATACAGTCCTTATTGAGTATATAAAGAAGGTAGTACAGGTGGCTGTGTCTTCAGTTTTTTTTAAAAAATGTTCTTTTGATTAAAAAGTTATAACCTAAAAGTGTTCCATGAGTTTAGGGTAGTGAATTATCAGGAATTTAATGGGTTTGGGGCAATGAAATGGCATGGACTTGTAATCATAAAGAAAACATAATTTCATAAATGAAGTTTATTTAAGCTTGCCCTTTTCCCTTGATTTGTATAATTATTATTTATTCTCTTGTGTGAAATATTGCCTAATAATTAAAAACATAAACAACATAGTATATGATATGATATCATGTTGTAGCCCATTTGGGTTATGTGAATTGAAGACAGTATACATGCAGCAATCTGGTATCCCTTAGTTTACAACTCAAGTCCTTACAGACACAAAATATGATTAATATCCACTTTTGCACAGGAAAAACAAATCCTCAATCACTCCTCTTTTGAAACCCTGAGACCAGAACTGTATTTGGTTGTTTTAAGCTGTGCACAAGTTTTTTCCGGTACTTTTCCCTAATTTGTCCGAATTCCATGATATCCTTTGGATTTTCAGAATACCAGAACTTGTCAAATTCAAAGAACACATGACCTGGAAGGAAAATAAAATATAGCATCCCAGAGTAGATTTATTAAAATAATATTTTGATATGATATTCAAGTTAAGACACATTTCTGGACATGTTTTATCCCTATGCAATTTGTCTATCCTGCTTAAAATTCATTTGAATCTATCCCATCATAGCTTCTTCTAATAAATCATGGCAATGGATTTGGATGTATATTTTCAGTATGTGCCATAAAATAAACAAGAATGCATATTATATGCCAACCCCATGCAGATAACAGCTTATGTATATGCCAACTAAATGTAGATAATTGAAATTTCTATACAGAAACCATTTTTCTCCTTTCAATCACTGTGACCTTTACCACTGAACTTTTGATCCCAAGATAGATAGGCTTTTTCCTTACCCAAAGTACAAATTATTCACAAAGTTTGGTCCAAGTCTGTGGTGTTGAACAAAATTGTTATTGTGTGGAAACCAATTTTCACTGTGCTTCCTCCATTTTCCATGTGAAAGGAATCCACAAACCTTATCTGATGTGTGTGATGTACAAATGATGCTACTCTGTGAAAACCATTTTTATTCTATCAGTCCAATGACCTTAAGCTCTGATAAAGTTTGCCAAAAGTCGATTGCGAAGAACTCAAGTTATTGTGTGGACACCATTTTGTTTTCCATCTTTCAGTCACAGAGACTTTGACTTTTAACCTAACCCCAGTGGTAAATATCCACAAGTTTGGTAACTGTAGATGCAGGAACTCTAGTTATTTGTGCAGAAGCCAAATTTTTTTCTGTAGCCATATGTCTTCTTTCTGTAACAGATACCTTGACCTTAGAGCCACTGAGTTCAAAATCAATAAGGATTCTTAATTATCCTTACCACAAACCATACATAGTTTAGTAACTGTAGATGGAGGACAACTTATTATTTTGCAGAAACTTGATAACAGATGGATGAACAGGAAGACAATACCACAATATTAATATGATCCGCTTTATGATGGGCATATAAGATAGCTAGACATTATTACTTAATCCTACCGAGTCAGGATTCTAATAAAATGACTTCCTAGCCTGAAAAACAATATTTGTAATAAAACATTAGAGATAACCTCACTTACGATTATTTCATTCTTTTTACAACAAAAAAGATTGATTTGCATTCCTTGACAAATTTACCATACTGATCTTATAAAGTGTATATAGTAACTGACTTCTGACCCATACACTGGGAAAGAAAGAACAGAATACTGTGAATCACTACATTTCATGGGGTACAAAGTCTTGTTGCTACAAACCACAAACTTAAAAACCCAACAAACAATAATTATTCTCTGAAACAAGACCTACTTCCCACTCCATGAACTTGGGTAACAACCACATTGTATTTCACAAAACTATGAATTTAATGCCTTTGAAATTGAATCAGAGGTCAAAAGGTCTTCTGTCCATAGCCCATGAGTTACCAGAATTGTGGGGCTGGGGCAACCAGATGCTAAATTCTGATAGCTACTGAGGTACATAATGATATATTGATTTGCTCCATATATTTACAAAATATAACTAGTCAAATACTTTCAAAAGGAAACTAAACATAAATAATAGTTCAAAACATACAAATGGAGAAGATTTGAAGCAAACAGTTTCATATTACATAGTGGGTTACAATCTGATTTGTTTATTTTCCAGAACATGTGAATAAATTCTCAAACTTCTTTCAAGCCAAAACTTTCAAAGAGATTACTTACAGTAGACTTCATGGAACTCCTCTATTGTGGCTTTGCCACATATCTTATTATAGAAATGTGTCCTCATGTAACCCTTCTTCAAAAGGTCATACACCAGGTCTGTCATATTAATTCCTACAATAGCATAGGAATATCTGAAATTCAAGACACCAAAAAGAAAACATAAATAGCATATACTTTGTTTACTTTGTTCAGCAAACGTAAATGAGTCGAGAAATTGAGGTTACTATACTGCACCAGAATTTAAACCTACCCTTTGTGGAATATAGCCTTTGTGCCAATGTTCAATTCATCTAGGCTGTGGATACACACATGTATGAAATGGCAGATATTGGTCAAAGTTAAGAAAGAAACTGAACAGTGTTGTTATTTTGTGTCAGTCATATTGCGTTATTGCCACAATTTTACAATAACATCACAATAACATCATTATGCCATTGTAGCAATGAGCCATTTCTTATGAAGCATTCTCAAAATGAGCGCTTGGCCAAGTAAATGGTCAAAGGTTATAGCTTGTGAAAATTCCATTTTTCTAACCAGTGACCAATGCCTGTAGACTGTTGCTATTTATATCTAATAAATGTCTGTTGATTAAAGTTTACAATCACTGTGGACAAAGCTGATTACAGCAAATATGAAAAACATGTATTGATGAAATTTACAAT
>QKMX01354844.1:0-11266 GCA_003401595.1 Venustaconcha ellipsiformis
AATAAACTCCAGTCTGATTTTATGATGGAGAATTATGAACTATTGACGTGGAGGGGTTGACTTAGACAATCATATTTCTATTAAAGTGTTAAGGGACACAGGAGCTTCTCAGAGTCTTGTATTGTCAGGTACTTTGCCTTTTTCTGAGAAGTCTTCTTCTGATGACAGTGTTATTATTCAGGGAGTAGATTGCTGCTTTGCTAATGTTCCTCTTCATTCTGTAAATTTGTAATCAAACTTAGTTTCAAGACCTGTGACAGTCGGAATAATGTATTTTTCCCGTTCAGGGCTTTCATTAATTGCTAGGCAACGAACTAGTTGGAGACAAGGTTGTGTTTAATCCACTTGTAACTGAAAGTCTACTTTAGATCAGAATGTTGATCCTATTTAAAAAGAATGCCCTGATTTATACCCAGCTTGTGCCGTTACTAGAGCTGTGGTCAAGAAAGCTATTGAGAATACTTTTGATAAGGAAAGCATTTTCTTTCAGCAAATACATGTATTGTTCAGGCTTTTGACCCCTTGTTCGAACCAATCAAAAGGTATTGATCAGTGATCCAACTTTTACTATTCATTCTCATTTTTTCTAATATGGGTGATCACTTGTTGTCGAACAGGGAAAAGATCCTGAAATCTCCGGTTTGTTTCAGTCGGCCATTAACAAAACTTAAGACACTGATGTACCTGTCTGTTATTTCATTAAAAATATAATTCTTATGAGAAAAAGGAGATCTTCCCAATGAACCTGCTGGTGACACGTGGTCAGTGAACTATCAAATTGCAGTTCCAAAATCTTACAGACAGGAAATAATTAGTCCGGCCCATGAAACTCATTTGGCTGGTCATTTACTGATTAATAAGACTTAGCTCTTAAATAATCAATTTTATTGGCCATAAATTAAAGGTGATGTTTTGTAAATGCTGTAGTTCATGTCATACTTGTCAAATGGTAGAAAATCCCAATCAGAAGATACCTAAGGCACACCTGCAACCTATTCCTACATTTGAGGAACCATGTAGGAAAACAATCATATATTGTGTTGGTCCCTTACCTAGGACCACGTCAGGCAACCAATTTTTTGCCGACCTTTATGTGTGCGTCAACAGAATTCTCAGAGGCAATTCCTTTTGAGAAATATTAACAGTAAACAATAGTGGATTGGTTGATTAATTATATTTTTATGCCACTTAAGTCCTGTTAGGCTATTTAACGCCATAGGAAAGTTTATATATCTTTGATAGTTTAAAAGTTGTAAAATGTTTCGTATCGACCAGCGATACGAAACCAGACATTTGAAGCTAAAACAAAAAGATGGTAACGGTAATAAATAAATCATCCCGATCAACGGGGATTGTAAATGGTGTTTGTTATTGGAGACAATTGAAAGGCAATTAAAGTTAAGGGACGGTATATACATTGAGTAAACCTGCTCAAGGTGATACCATAAAAGCCATAGCTTGTAACAAATGTTTACTTCCTTCAGGACGTTTATAATACAATCCACGCTGACTGTATCAAATAACTAACTACCTGATATCATTCACGTTGTATAATACTGATCACGCGTAGGTTGGAGGTCGAAACATTCCAACATTATGTGCTTAACGAAGAATGGTTTTTGAAAGAAATGCACTCTGGTAGGCTTTCTCCTTTTAGTATGTGGGGTTGGGTTAAATAAGTACGACCAATTCAAATTCTTGTAATTACTACCTTCTCCCTACGGGCGACTATGTAGGAAGAAATCCATTCTCATATGGTTGGCTTGATGGTACGAACATTGTTATTTACGGTATCATTCCACGATGCCTGCCATTTCTCACGTAAACATTCTTTTATACTAGTTATAAAATCTTTATACGATCTTTTAAAATCATATGGTTCTAGTGATATGGCCATTGTAACCGCGCGGTCTTCTTCGTCATTACCTTTAATGTCAATATGGCTGGGTAACTAACAGTCTACTGTATTGTGGGAGGTGCTCAGCTTGTATGTTTGAGGGGAATATTGACTAATATTAGGTTTTCCAGTTTTCTATGATATAGTGACTGAAGTACTGATAGTGAGTCGGAGAAGATGCTGCTGTTTAAAATACGTTTGTATTATAGTAAAAGCTGATATATTTTTCATATTCAGTTTAGTCTTCACAAAACTGTTTAATCGGACGAAGGGTCAAATGTTATGGCTATAATTTTTTAGCTAGTTATTTTTGAATTTGGCGTCCAACAAATCAAGTCCCAAGTGAAATCATGGTTTCACATAACTTTCCTGGAGAGAACGTTTGAGTGTACTAATATAGTTCTTTCTCCTTGCTCATTCTTCAACATTTTCTTCAAATTACCTATTACGGCCTATTACGGCCCTTACAAAATAAAGAAGAAAAGTTACACTAATAGTACTCTGATCTATATCAATTCTAGGAGTACTCGTATAGTGAGAGAAGATAGCCAGGTAAATCATGCAATTAATTTAGTTATACCGTTGCGCACTGATGATATTAGTGAAAGAATGCAATCGGACTATATTGATTTCGGCAAGACACATCCTCGGAATTCGCAAATTATGAATTATACAAACTAGAATCTTTTACATTTACGACAGCAAGAAATGAATGAACTTAAACAGTTATTATTAAAATATGAGCATTTGTTGCCAAATGTTCCTACGAGGACAAGCAACATGTTCATGACCTTAAAATTGTAAATTCCAAACCTGTAAAACAACACCCACACAGGATGAACTCTCTCAAACAGAATACATTAAAAGGAAATTCAGTATTTGCTGCGGGGTGATTTCATAGAGCCGAGTAAAAGTGACTGGAGTTCACCGTGTATACTTGTGCCGAAACCACATAAAACGTTCCGTATGTGCACTTATTATAGGAAGTTGAACAGTCTGGCACAGATTCATTTCCATTACCAAGAATCGATGACTGCATTGATAAAATGGAAATGCCAAATATGTCACCAAATTTGACCTTCTGAACGAATTTTGCAATTTCCACTACCGAAAACAACAATGGAAACTTCGGCATTCGTGACTCCAGTTGGACTTTATCAATACAATGTGATGCCGTTCGGGATGAAGGGTTTGCCATGTACCTTTCCACTATGATTACCTCTGGTCTAGACAATCATGATTCTTACATCGATGATGTCATCATCTGCAACGGCACCTTAAAAGAACATCTAGCAACAATACGGAAATTCTTTGAAATATTTACTGATGCAAGTCTGACAATCAATTTATCTGAAAGTGATTTATGCTGTGCTTGTTTAACTTTTCTATGACATTTTATGGGACATGGTCAGATTAAATCTATAGATGCTAAGGTCAAGGATATCTCTGAATTTCTGTGTCTGTCATTAAATAGAAACTGATGCGAATTTTGGGTATGGCTGGATCCTATCTGAAATTTTGTTCCAATTTTTCTACAATTGCTGGACCCCTGGCAAATTTATTGAGCAAGAAAAATAAATTTCGTTGGACTGAAAAATGTTAGGGGGCTCTTGTCGTGTTAAAGGCCATACTTATATGTGCACCAGTTCTTACAGCTGCAAATGTCAGTCAATCATTAAGCTATCTGTTGATACAAGTGATGAGGGGTTGGAGTAGTATAGATTCAAGAATATAGCAATGGTGTTGATCATCCAGTGTGCTATTTTTCTACTAAAATAATTAAGCACCAAAGGAATCACTCAACAATCGAGAAAGTATGTTTGGCTTTGATATTGGCATTACACCATTTTGATGTTTCGATCCATCTCTGGTTGTTGTGTTTTAGCGATCACAAAACCCTTACTTTTATGGACAAAGTGACAAACATAAAAAGATTTTTATTGTTTAGTATGTTGTTACAGGAATATAATATTGAAATTAGGTACATCAAGGGAAGAGATAATTTAATAACATGCACTTTTCCATGTATATAAATATCATTACATGTTACTTTGTATAATTCGTAAGAGTTATTCTTATGTACTTGTTTACCAGGTGTATAAAAATAGATGGTAAAGAGAAAGCTTTATTATATAAATCATTTTCTTTCTGGGGAAAGTGTTACGTATATGTAATTTAATTATTTGTTTGCTAGTTTTAAATTCCTTTTTTGTTATTTTATTATATCCCATGTTATTCTGATGATAATTGTATTCACTAGATTTGACTATTTCCCAAAAAATTCAGTTCAGTTCTCTTTAGACTTATAAACAGGTTAGTGACTTGTTTACGTTGCATCATTCAATGACCTAGATTCATTTTCTGGTAAACAACGTTTTAGTTATTTTAATTCAGTCATATCAAATAAAAATATCAATATGCGGTGTATCTCAGGAGGATATTATGCAGTTAGATTCCTTTCGATTTTGCAGTCATACAGACTTATTTTGTTCCTGTAACAGGTCATGCAAATATGTCTGATGTTCTACTGAAAAATTAGACGAGAGAGAAATGTTTGCAATATTCAATGGAAAAAAAACATTATTTATTAGGATTATAATATTGCTTTGAATCTGGTATAAATTATTCGGTAGAATTTTGGAAAACGCCATCTTGATTATTCATGGATCTAAGAGGATGAGTGCATTTCCGGTATTGAAATTTAAAAGGAACATTTATTTCTTTTAAGAGTTTCATCAATCTTTTAAATAAATAATTGGTATTGGGTTCATAATACGTTAACTTTCTCGTATATTTTTAATTGATATCTTTGATAATTGAATTGTTTGTTTAGTTTGATCATTACCTATCAGTTCTAGTCACATATTATGTATTTAATATCAGCAGTCGCCTCCTGGCAAAAATACATCCTTAGGAATAAGCCGTATCTCCTAATGGTTAATTTGATAGAAAATATTTTTGTCTGATAGCCTCAAGGTACAGACAGTTCTGAAGGTCCAACCACGGCCCAGATTAAAGAGAAAACTGACGTAGTGCCACCGACTCCAGGTCAAACCACATCAAATGTAAGTGATCTAGAGTGGATAGTAATGCCATTAATATGCAAATACATCTACAATCTTGAATATGCCGAACTTTAATGTCTACAGTACACATCATCAGTGGAATATCTCAAATAAATTTTAGGTCATGAGCACTTTCTTCGATTAATTTACATTTGACAATGAACGTTATGTCTGACAGTAAAATGAGAATATCCCAAGAACAATGAATATATCAATCATAAGTGTATATTTGCATTTCTTTAAGGGACATACGACTTTGAGACGATACTGTAGGTTAAGTATGCCAGTATGAGGATACAAGTGTATGATGTTCTGGTGATGTGTCGTTTCAACCGATGGGACTATGTGAAAGGCACAAACACAAAGTCTTTAGAATTTGAGTTCATCAGAGAAGATTGGAGGCAGGTGCAGCAAGAACATTTTGAAGGACGCATTTACTATTTAAGACGACATTAGTAGTATAATTATTAACAATAATGACGTAATGTTGCTCATTCCATTTGATTTACAAGTGTTTTCTGGTGTATCACATACATTGGTTGTGTGTGAGTGCTTAAAACGCATTAAAGTTGAAACTGTATATTTCTCAGTCTTCTAAACAGCCTGTGAGAAAACGATAATGGATTGGTAGATTTGCACATTAATATATGCTATGAACTAATATATTTGTGTCACCTTAATGTTGACAACGTAAAGCAAACAATGTCATTACACCTTTACATGAATGGGTAATGTAGTTAATAATATGAATTATTTACAAGGTTTATACAACAAAAATCAGTTTCATACATTAGAGCAGATGTCTCTAATCCATTCATATTTGTTTTTATGAACGAAAAGTTGCTGTTGATATAAGCTTATGGTGAATAAAGGTCTATGAATAGTGATAATTATGGAAACACAATGTCTAACATATATTTGCAAAGGATAAATTATGTACGCTGTAGGCAAATGATTGATTGAAAGAAATCTTTAATTATATTACAATGCGATATATACTGCGCATATGTTATTTATCACTATATGTTTGTACCTGTAGGTATACGTTTGTATAAAATTATCGTAATTTGTATTCATGAACGTAAACTATATAGAATATTTTTTTGTTATAAATTGGTATACATGACCTGGCTCTGTTAAGATCGCTAATTGCGCTGAATCTATAAATAGATGTCTGCATATGTATTGACAGTTAAAAATGTTGTTAATAAGAAGAGTTCAAATGGCATCCATGATGTAATTTCTCACTGACTGATGATGTCGTAAAATTGCGAGAATAATTTTGTAACTTCCTACTGGTTACTCTAGGTGCAGGAAATATGCGACATTCGACGCAAAATGAGTAGGATATGCTGTCAGGTTGGGCCTATTCACATTAACAATATAACGTGTAGTGAACGAGAAAAATTATGCATTCTGATTCATTTCGATGTTCGGAGTCATTCAAACTTACTGTGTTCCTGTTGTAGATCTCCCGACGTATTTTTTGTTCTACTGAGATTGTATTCTATTGGAAAAGGATTTATTTACAAAATCCAATGGACATGACATGTGATATCTATTCTTACTATAATATTATTCTGGAAGGAGAAATTTTGAAAATCACCATGTAGGTATTGTCAGGGTTCAAAGATCACCAGTAAATTAACGGTATTGGAATTTATTAGGAACAATTCTTTCCTCTAAACCTGACTGAGAACTTTAAAAGGATTATTTTATATTCATTTCTCAATATTTATAAGTTCTACCCTTTTGATAATTAAATTATCTTTTAAGTTTTATAATTGCCTGATTGTTCTACTCAGACGTTATGTGTTTAATATAAGCGGACACATTCTATCCTATTCACATTAATAGCAATAAGCCTTATCTCCTAATGATCAATTTTATAGAAAATATTATTTCTGTTCTTATAGCCTCAAGGTACAGACAGTTCTGAAGGTACGACCACGGGCCATATTGAAGAGAAAACTGACGGAGTGCCACGAACTCCAAGTCAAACACCATCAGAGGTAAGAGCTCTAGAGAGGGTAGTAGTGTCCTTCATATAAAATCTTGTATATGTCGTGCATCAATTTCTCAAATACATAGCATCAGTGGAATATTTGTCTTAAATTATAGTTGCATTTCAGTATAAAGCATAAGACTGAGAAGATACTGTAGGTTAAATATGCCAGTATGAGGTTACAAGTATATGATGATGTGATCATTTGTGTTTCCGACTGATGGGATAAACAGAAAAGCACAAAAACAAAGTATTTGATTATTGAGTTCATGGGAGCAGATTGGAGACATGTGCAACAAGAACATTAAGGACGCATTTACCATTTCAGATCATATTAATGATATAATTAAGATAGTGACGAAATATGTATCGTTCCATTTGAATTATAAGTGTTTTCTCATGCTTCGTAGACATTGATTATGTATGTGGGCTTGAAAAGGATTTAACAGGAAACTATATGTTTCTCAGTTATCAAAGAAACATATGAGAAAACTGTAATCGATTGGTAGATTTGCACATGAAAGTGTGCTATACGAATGAATCGGACATAAATAGGTACTTCATTTCAATGACATTAACTATGTACGTGGTTTATAAAAGAAAAGTGTTTTGTATCTATAAACAGATTTTTAATTATGTGTTGAAAGTTGATTATAATGTTGATAAGAAGACTTAAAATGGCATCCATGACATAATTTCTCAGTTACTGGTGGGATTTTAAAGTTTCGAGAATAATTCTTTAATTTCCCATTGGTAATGTTAGGTGACGTGTGTAGGCACAATTCGACGCGATGTTGACGAGTTAATGTCTGAAAGAAGTCCCATCCGCTATTACAGAAAGGAATCAAGTACACATACAGTTCTTACTGATTGGATATATTTCAGATCCAGTGCCCGACTCCGTTTGAAATATCTCTCCTCTTTAAATACCTAACAATATTGTGCAAAGATTCATGTGTATGTTTATAAAGGCTTCTGGAAATTGAGTTAATGTTATATTTGCTTTCAATATGTTGACTATGCGGGATGTCTTATTTCCACTATTCAGAGGAATTTTGCTATTCTGCTTATTTAGTGAAATGTATTTATTCCATCTACTAGGGTCATCTTGTTTATCCTAAATAATCATCGTAGATTCCACTTGTTATCGCTTTTAGGAGGATTCAGGGGTAAAGATGTCTCAAATACTAGGTGTAATGTGTTTATTCATCTAATTAGGTAGAAACTAGGCAAAAAGCCATCCAATAGTGTAAAAGTCAAAATGTTGGTCTACCTTGCAGACTTTCCACCTTTAATATGAAATGGTTACACATAATCTTCTGAAATGTATTATCTGCATTAACTTATTTTATTTCATGAATGTAAAAACTCAGAAACATGCAAATATTCAATGTTTATAGTTTGATTTTTCAGCTCTTTGCTTGACATGCTGAGTAACTTTTCTTTATCTCATATATGCTAGACCCGGAGTACAATTTCGGACAGCTCCAGCACTTGTTGAAAAAAAATTACTTTAATGCAAGATTATTGTTTACTTCTCCCAAGACTTTAGAAAATAGTGTAACTTTCATATGGATCTGATCAGTTATATTCATCCGAATATCTTCTGATATCTTCTAAGGGGAAAGGACTTTTAAAACGTTATTTAGAATATATTTTAGGCATAAATAAAGGCTGAATTGGTATATGTAAATGCACCACACAGACAATAACCTGATTTTTTCATTACTGCGAGGTTGATGAATTTATACATATTGAGTGCTGATATATTTCTAACAGAGAGGTTTTACTCGTAAATTGTATTAAATTATACATTATGTACTCAGAAAATAACGTCATTTAATTACGTGAAATACAAGATCAGATCAACGCAACTTCAATAATACATACATATGCATTTTGTCATGTTGATGAACAAATGCAGATAGTTATGCACATATGCCATTTTGCATATTTTGCAAAGTTAACAAACATCAAAGAATAGTGCGCATAATTCATGTACTTTTGCTGTATCCTAACATTTATATGAAAGAAAACGGGAACAACTAGAGACAAACATACCAGAAGGAGAAAACACATAGTTTAGAAATAGAAGTGCATCCATTAGTCTAATGTCGGGGTAGAAACTGAATGAAATGTGCATAATGTTGACATGTGTATGAGCTCTTCATTTGACATTGTTCGCTACAATGTAAAATGTGTCCTCAAAGTTAGTTATTTGTTGCAATGTGCTACATTTGTTTATATAAATATCTGCCTATTCTAAACAAACGTAATATGTTTAATGTAAATAGACACTTCCTTATCAGAATAAAATAGTTGGAGATAGGCCTTATATCGCGATGATTAATTATATATAAAAAAAAACCTTATGTTGTTATACCCTCCAAGAACACACAAGTTTGACAGTATGACTATCAGTTATCATGAACATAAAAAACAAGGGTTGTCACGAACTCAGTCAAGTCAAACTTTAGCTGAAGTAACAAATCGCCAGGGAACAGTAGTTCCCTTAGGCTGCATATATGCAGAGAAACTTTGATAAATCAACATGCAGATCATAAGTTAGATATCTCAAGTATATTTTAATTCAAAAGCGCTTCATCCGATGCAATGTCTTTAGATTGTAGGATATTTATTACCTAGAAACATATCAATCTTAATTCAGACTTGCATTGGTTAGAGAGCATATGGAGTGGAGTGGAATATGTAATTTTACTATGCCAGTATGAGAACATGTGTGTACAATTTTACAGATGAAATGATGGGATATATAGAGAACGATACGCATAGTCCGTCATTATTTATTGGATTTATAGGAATATATGCAGCAACATCATTTATTCTACGCCATTAATGTTTCAAATCATATTAATGATATTATTATTTAAGTAAAACATGGATTTATATTAGTTCATTTGTTCAAGTGTGTTGGTGTTTAATTAGACTAGTTGTCCGTGTGGGTGAACAAGAGAAAAGAGAGAAAAATTAATTTCTTGATGTTATAAATAACATCAATACGACAGTGCATAACTGATAGATGTACGCATGAATAGGTGTTCTATGACTTGAACCGCTAATGATACCCACTATTTACAAAGCAAATGAGAGATGGAAAAAAATGATGTGACGTTTCATTGTACTGATGATAACTGTGACCAGTATTTATATGTCTAGCAAATAGAAATTTAGATCAAAAATAGAAAAGAAATATAGATGTAACATTATGTGAGACTAAGTAATCCTGTCGCATACTGACAAATAATGTTTCAATCTGTTATTGACAATATATTTTAGTCCCGGTGATTACATTTGCATGTGAATTGGTCCTACATTCAACCAAAATTTGAATTAAGAGAACATGTTGTTGCGAATCGCGTTTAGAAATGACAAAAAGGAACGTAATAACGGAAACACTGGCCAGAATAGATTGCAAAAACGGATAATATAAGTACGGCATTGATGAGCCAATGAGAGAAAGAACAACTCCTTACTATAACATGAAGACGTAAAGTACACATATCTCTCGTACCAGTTGAAATATTTCAGATTCATTGCCCGATTTATTTTATAAAATCTCGTTGCTATTTACATCCTTTGTCAAGAAAGTAATAATAACCTACAAGAAAATAGCACGCAATCATTTATGGACCTTATGATAAAAATTTGAGAGATCGATTTTACTTTATCACTCTTTACAATTAGATGCTTCCAAAGTACAAATGTCTTTATATGTTTTGGAGATAATGAATTCCAAAGATTCATTCAAGTAGACATGTGGCTTTGCATTATAGGTGTGTGCGTGTGAGAATGATAAAAGAAGAACAAAAGAAAGAAATTTGATAATTTCTGGATCTTCTGAGACAAATTGAAAGTAGCCAAAAATGTGATTATGCACGTTTCAAGATCGAGGCAGTGACGTGTGATAGTATTAGGGACGAACGGCCTCAACATATATCAAATACAAGGACAATTTGACACAACGACATAAGGAATATAATATAACATTGCCTAACCAAAGTTGCAGTGCATCGCTTCTGTCTGAAGATTTCTGGTATACTACGCTTTCGTTTTATAAGAGGATATTTGATATTTGCTACAATCCACGGACGTCAAATATATCCCTTATTTTATCAGTACAAACATTTTGGAGCTGGCGAATGTATGTGTATGTGAGAAAGAGGAAAATGTAACAAATATATTGATGTATTAACCTGTCCACAAAGGCAATGTATATTGTTATGATTAAATGTATTTCAAAGATTACAAGCAAAAAGAGAAAGACAGCTTATATATATA
>QKMX01354848.1:20734-40593 GCA_003401595.1 Venustaconcha ellipsiformis
TGCTGAAAAATGGTGTTAAGCCCAAGAACAACAACAACAAAAACAATTATTAAGTAATTCACGAAGCCTGGTGAAGGTGCATGGTTTAGAACTTAACTTATTTGTGCATAAACCATTTCCTATTTTGTAGCCAGTTACCTTTACCTCCAACTTTTCAACACAAAATCAAAATGCTTCTACTCCTCTTAAAGTGCAAACCATTCAAAAAAATGTAGTCCCAGTCTATGATTCAGTATAGAAACTACCGGTACTCTTTTTTTATCACCATGACCTTGATCTTTGATTTTTTAATCCAAAACCAATAGGCTTCTACTAAACTCCAAGCAAAAGACATGCACAATTTAGTTTATGATGCAGTTGTTCAGGGTTCATACACCTTTGGTGTGACAAATTTCAAGGACTTTTCAATGACTTTGTTTAATAATTCAAGGACCCCGATACCCAGTGTACTTTAGTTATATTTTTCAATGGCCATTTCAAGGATCAGGGAGAAAGTTTTAATTTCCTGACAAGGGGGTTCCTAATATTTGTGCAATTACAGGTTTGAGACTTTATAATACAGAATAAAAAACCCCAAATCTTAGCAGAACAACAACACTTAATTTCTAATAAAAACAAATGAAATAAGATCTTTCTATGAAGAACAAAAAAAAAAATCTATAGCAAATAATGTACACTTGATTCAACAGTTTTTTAAATTCTTAACTCCAACTACACTACAGGTGAGCACTAATAGTGATGGACCAGTAAAAACATTATGGGCCACTAACTGACAATAATTGAAATCAGCAGTGGTTGCTTACTCAAATTTATGGAAATTTTTTTTGTTTCATGTAAAAATGGCCTGGCCTATTGTCAATCCAAGATACTGCTATGTGACTGATAATACTCAATAAATCTGATGAGATGAATAAATACACAACACTTACAAACAAAAATCAATAGGATGAAAATTTTGACTGAGATTCAGAATTAGTAGCCTGTTGTTTAGAAAAGGCAAATTTGTAGAATGTTTCTTTATGGAGGTATAATCCACCATTGTTTCACTTACAAGTATATGAGAAATTAATTACCAAGTCTTTTATTCTTGTTTTTGACACCAACTGGTGATGAACTCGCACTTCTCTGGCATTTTGCTCCATGTGAAATGGGTAAGCTCTCGCAGGAAAATACCCAGATAAATCTTCTGTATTCTCAATGCCAAATACATGTGTTTATCCTTTGGTGGGTGTAAATGCAGCCTCATGAATATTCAGTAGTGATCAAAGTTTACAGAGACTGCCAAAGCCCACCTTCTCTCTCTGACACACTTCACGCAAACACATCGGCCAACCTTGTATATAGCAATTTGCATAATTTATGCATACCTGAATTTTTCCAAGGTGGACACAATCAATTTTTGGAATAACTTCAATACATGATATTATCTATTCATGTGGCATCTTAAAATTGTATGCCATGAAAGTGTGCAGCGTGTTGCCACATATAATTTCTTATATCTGCTGTAACATGATCACTCATCAAAATTAAATAGGTACATTTTCACATAGATGTAAGTGCATTATGTAGAAAGCAGCCTTTCTGTCAGCAGGAATATGGCCATAATTTACGACCAATGTTTAGTTGTGACACAGAAAAGTCAATGACAGACTTCCAGCTAAATTCCAAATTTTAGATTGTACGCCAAAATCAGAAGCTTGAATGTACATAAAGAACTAATTGTGACCATTTTTGTGTACAGTTTTCATCATCTTTTGTTGAACAGCTGATTCAACCTGATGTAAAGTACAAAGACACCAACTGTTCTGTAAAGTACAGAAAATAAATTCATGAAAAAGAATGTTCTCTATATAATCAGGCCATGCACAATTATAAATATCTCATTGGTCACACTGTAAACCACCCAATAGTACAGTTTTATTTTGATTACATGACGTAATGGTATGAAACGAAACTTCTGTACATTCATTTTTCAATTAATTTTATATTTTTCAAGGACCAAGGCTTATTTTCAGTACTTTTGAGGAATTTTTTTCAAGGTGAAAATGATTTTCAAGTACTTTTCAAGGATAAATTGAAATTCAAGTACTTTTCAAGGTACCATGCAAACCCTGTTGTTGTGCAGAAGCCATTTATCATTCAGTTCGTGATATTGACCTTTGACCTTGGACCCTGATATCAGCAGGCTCCTTCCTTGCTCCAATACCAAGTCATCTACATAGTTTAGTAGCAGAAGATTGTAAGCATTCAAATTACTGCATGGACACACAAAGCAAGCATAACCAAAAAAAGAGAGAAAATGAGATGTTAACATCAGTAAAAATGATGTTAAAATTGGTGCTAGTACAGGTTTAGTATCTTACAGTAAAAAGTGTCCCACTGACTTTGATGTCTTGCCTGTGAATGGCATTATGATTATGTGGCATTCTGCTTTGTCAGGCAGGACAATGAAATGTGGGAATATCAGGGTACGAACTTAAGTTGTATCACACCAAAGTTTCAATCACTGATGCTGAAGATGTGTAACATTCGAAACTTACTTGCAGAATCTTAACACTGCTAATGCCACTATTGCTGGAGAATCAAAACTTATGTACCAATGTCATGCCATCATGCCATTCACAGGCCAAATCAAAGAATGAAGACTCTTAATTAACCCCGAATAAAAAAAAAAGAGAAGCAAAGAAACTGTCTGAAAAGTTAGCTTTTTACTGATTGGTACAAGCTACATCAACGTTGTCCCAATTAATTTTTTGCATCACCAATTTTCACAGTTTAACCTAATTGTAAAATTTTTCTTTGATTTTTTTTGCTTCTTGTTGAGTATTTCAGTTATACCTAAATTTTATATCAAATCAAAAAGTTCCACAATACTTCCAATTAAAGAAGGATATCTCAACTCTTTCCTCAAATAATGCTGTATGATAATTTTCCAAATTTTATCTTCAAGTTAAAATACAAAAGACAGGTGGACAATCAGGATGAGACGGTAATAATAGTAACCAAAAATTATTACATACAGTTATAAATTAATTCTACTGGGTACTTTTGTGCATGTGTTACTGTGTTAAGAAGATATGCACTGCTTGCTGTGTCAACAGTCAAGCAAAAAGTTTTTGTAAAATTAATTATAACATTATTTAATTATTTACTAGCTAACTTTTGAGATTCACAACAAATCAGTGACAGAAAAGCATGCAATCCAACCCATGTGACCACCAATCCAGATAGAAATGCAATGTACAGAGACAACACTATAAGCAAATTCTGACCAAATGTCTACACTTACTAAGAAACTCAAGTCGCTTATTCTGCATTTTTACACCTGGCTTGTTGCCAGACAAAGAAGCACCTTTATGATTGGATAGCCCTGCATTAAAATCCTGTGTTTGTATGGGAGGCAAGGGTGGGTGGCTTTCTGTGGCAAGTCAAAGTAAAAACATTTTAGTGGTATTCACACAATGGCTGTATATACATGAAATGAATAGCTATTTTTCTACTCTAAAGCACAGGAGGCTGACACAAGCTAAAGAGAGGCAAGATCCTAACAGTGAAACACTCCATTCCAAAAGCCACTATATCAAATAAAAATGATTTCAGTACATACCATTTTGATTTTTAAAAATAAAGTAAATATCATCTTTTGCCACTAATTTATGTGCCCCAACACGCTCTTCACTCAAAAAGTAGCAAATATTGTACTCACGAAAAAACCAGTGGATTTTTGCAAACACAAGCAATTTCTGCATGGAATAGAATTCAGGGAGTTAATTCAACCGAATAGTAAACAGAAACTTTACTATATACCTCTGTAATTAAACTGATAAAGGAATGTTTGATAGAGATGCATATATCTAATAAGTATTGGCAGCTTGTTGGTAAATATAATTTTGTCATGCAAAAATGTGCACAATTCTTATGCTGTGGGGCATGTACCTTCGGTCTGGAGCATCATAGAAAATAAAATAGTGGCCTGATGAATAGAAACACATCAAGAGTGGCATTTGGCACTGATTATAGATGGGAGCCTTCATTATTGGAAATAACCATAAATCGAGGGTCAGGTGTGGAATGGAGTGTTCAGAGGTTACTAACTTTCTCTCTTTATCATCCAATAATATGATAGACTGTGCATGGTGTCAGAATTGGTTAAAAACATTATATTGAGGAACTTCAGTAACTCTCTATGGAATTCTTCCTGGCTATTGACTTTTGTTCAGCATTTTTAGGCTTGTGTCAGCCACTGATGCTCTAAAGTGTTTATCTTCCAGTAACTATGTGTTAAAATACCTTATCGTTCAGTAACTGTGCATTAAAATACCTTATTTTTCATTAACTGTGTTAAAATACTTCATCTTCCAATTAACTACAAGTTACAATGCTTTATCATTCAGTAGCTACTTGTTAAAATACTTGATCTTCTAGTAGCATCTTAAAACACTTTATCCTTGTCAAAATACAAGTTTAAATACTTTATTGTCCAGTAACTACATGTTAAAATATTTTATCTTCCTTCAACTTTGTGCTTTTTCTTCCAGTAACTACATGTTAAAATACCTTTTATTTTATTACCTATACCTTAAAAAACTTTATATAAAATCTAAACTGCATTATTTTACATCTTTCTAACCAAACTGAAAACAAGACACAAGAAAATTTAAATGATTTTAGCCCTAAATTAGCATTCAATGATCATTTTATCAATTATAATAACGTTTTTACAAGGTTCAGAATAAGTTAGCTTTATGAACCGGATCTGTCATTGTTAAACAAGTAACCCAAAACTGCAACCAAAATGTCCAATTTCAAAATAAAATCACTCTGTAGTAAATGAGTTCAGATCTACAACACCAAATCAAAATATGCTGACTTACCTGGAGATTCCTTTACATCTGATATGAACAAAATGAGCTGTGTATGTGTAGATAATATCATACAAAACAATATGTTGCCATTTACTAGAACAGTGGAGAGATTTTTTTTTCTCATTCCTATTCATCCAAAGTTATTAAAACAAGTTGAAGTAAACATACTGTAAATATTTTACATATAACAAGAGTCCATTTATGGGACTGACACTCTACTGGCTTAAAAAAAACATTTCAGGAATTAATGATAATACCATTTCTCTTCCTTGAAACTGCTCAGCATCAAAACCATGTTGATTAATCCTCTCTGATCACAAGATTGTCAAATTAACTGTTGTGATGGACATAATGGAGATCACATTGGCATCACTGTCATTATTATCAGAAGTCTCTTGGTAAAACCTTATGTCAGAATGACCATCTATTCAGAGAAAGTAGTGACAAGATTTTCAATATAGCAATTGTCTATCTGGTGAAAACTCCATATCAGTATGACCATCCTATCCTGAGAAATAGTAATGACAAGATTTTCAAGATAGCCACACAAGTAGCAATATTGGACAGCAGATTGATATAACTTTTATTTAGGATCAACTAGTTAGCATAAAAAGGATTTAGGTGTACACCTCAAGTCAACATGACATTTTGTTCAGGAGAAGAGATAAGATTTTCCAGATTTTTGCTGTGGATGCCATACTGGATGTTAGATCTGCATTGTTTCATTTGGGAACAACCAGACAACAAAAGTCGTTAATGTAAAAATTAACCCCATGTCAATATGACCATCCATTCTAATATAGTATCAACAACAATGTTGGAAGATGGCTACTATGAAAGATGTAAAAGATTAAGACTGGTACCATATTACTTTAAGACCAAGATGGCATCAGAATTCTTTTGGTGCAAACCACATGTTGATATGACCATCCATTCTGAATGTGTAAAAACAACAAGATTTTCATGATAACTACAATGCTGGCCATATTGGATTTCAGAATGGCTTCATGTTTTTTATTACCAACCAGACATCATAAGAAGTCTTGTGGTGAAAATACCATGTCAAAATATTACATTCCATTAAGTAGCAATAACCAGATTTTCGTATTGGTTGTCTGAAAAAACAATCAACATTTAGAACTAAATACACCTTGGCATGAATATATGTTGAAACTTGCATGGCATTAGGAAAAGCTGTGATAACAAACTTGAGCTGATGGACTAATGACTAGTCTATGACCACTTCAGTAAAACTACAATTTCCTCCCTGACATATGTACCAGGGAGAGTCTAATAATACTGTGGTAAAACAATGATATATAAAACACCTCCTGGAACTGGAGGGAGTATAAAATTGTCAATATTCAACAGGGTCAGATTAGGGTTGGGATGAATATGCTCAGTTCAGTTAAAATAGTACACTCTATAGTGGAAATAACACAGAATGATGGCCAGTTTATGCCAAATTAATAAACCATTTCTCAAATTGTAACCTTTGAAGAACAATTAAAGATGTAACCTTTATCAGAATACAGAAGTATTTTTCTTAAAAGTAACTCACTGATGTAATGAACTGCATTGTCTTCACCCCAAGCTAGAGTGTCCAATCCATTCTCCATTCCTGCCACACCATTTGTCACATGTCCATTCAAGGGAGACACCTTACTAGTGGGAGAGCCATTACGAGAGGAAGGGTTAGTCTTCCCATTTTCAAGGGCCACTTTGATTGCACTCACTCCCCTCTCAGTAGTTTCAAAGTTTGGGTTGTCAAACGTAATTTTCTTGGACTCAGGATCATTAAGGACTCTATTCTCTTCATCGTCTGCCCCTTCACCAACCCTGTAAAACATATGAAGGTATTGATTGCATTGAAAAGAAGCCATTTTTTGAAGTTCAATGTTTCTTCAATAATACCTATCTGATAACAATGCATTAGGAGTATGACCAATGCCTCACAAATCCAGCCCTCTCAAGCTTATATTCCAGCAAGGCAAGTCGGACAAGAGTGATCTCCCCTTAGAGAAAGGGGTTGGTGGTAAATCTTATCCATACTTCAGGTTCTACTCTGTGTGTTTGTGTGCATGTGTGTGTGTATGTGTGTGTCTGTGTGTTTTAAATGTAACTGCTGTGATCACTGGGAGGCTAGGCCTGTATTAAAATTGGGTCTCTAATGTCAAAGAAATTTATTTTGCTTCAAACATTTTATGTTACCCTTTCATATGTTAGAAGAACAGGTAGACGGTGGAGGGAGTTACTTCCCTTATCCCAGTGAATGCCCCAATTTCCTAATGTTTGTTAAGCAGCTTCATATCTGGGAGAGATATGGGCAATAGTCTCCTCATGCACAGATATAGATTGTAAGGAAAGAAATTTTCCTGCAGAAATCGAATAGCTGTATCATTGTGAAGCTGCTGAATGACCCTGCCTGCTGTAATACTGCTATTGGCCCACCAGCTGAAATTGATCCCTTTACAAAGAAATGTTTTAGAGGTAAAAACCAGAGAAATTCATGACATACTGCCACCCATGGCTTAGAGGACATAAGTTCAGAAACATTTGCGTTTGATTGATATGCTGGCAGCTACTGCCTTAATCTTGATAGCTGATATAGGCAAGAAACTCATCTGGTCTTTGGGATAGCTTTTAATATGCAGTGCCAATAACTCTTGCATCAAAGACAATACAGTCTAATATGATATATCCGTTATCTCTTTCAATGGTACAAATGAATGAGATCTAAAGATTCTTACTGGCTCAGTTCACTTAAGGTTCTACTTCAAAGCTTTTTCAGGGTGCTGTTGATGCCCCTTAAGTGAAAGCACAATGAAGAAAGAGGTTTACACAATAAAGAACTGATTTGCCATGAGTGGGAGCCTGCTATTGGCAAAGCTTGAAAATGAGTCATCATAATGAAGCTGCATAGAGTTTAAATCAACTAACAAGTCATGTACCTCACACTGATCATTCCTGATGTGGTCAGAATGGTTCCTGATATATTCTCTGAAACAAGAACTTAGTTAAGAACATTGGACCATTGTGAGGTTTACCTCTCTGTCAACCTGTTTTTAAAACTTTACATGACAATGACAAAGCATGTTTGCTGACAGTGGCTTTTGAAGTTCTTTTGAAGTCAAAAGAAAGGCATCTTTTTCTGCAAGTTGTCAGTTTACTGATGCTGCTATGGAACTGGCAAGCATGTGTTGCACTGCTTTTTTCAGAATACACACCATCCATGAGACTGAATCCCAAGTGTGACCTAGAATCTATTGCTGAACAAAGCTTGTGTTCAGACTGCTGAAATACAGCCACGAAAACCAAGTCAAACACAAATCCTATTGCAATTTCAAACAAGATGTTGAGTGTTAAGAAAGGATTTTCTGTCTGACCAGGTCTTTTTTGACTAATAGACAGACATATAAAAACTGTACATGGCCACTGATGGCATAGAAGGAATGGGGGAAAACTTTCTCGTTTGAAAGTTGATTCATCTTTGGACATCATTAGATGAAGAAAAGATGACTGAGCTTGTGAATACAATAACTGACGCACCCAAAAATGAGGTGAGAGAGATGTCTACTGAGATGCATATGGCAAAGAATGGTAATCTAAACCTGGTATCTGGTCACACTAGGATTCAGATGGTCACTGAGTAACCTGATACATGTACACAGCAATGTTTTACATCATCTAAACACAAAAGTGGCATGCAACAGTAAAAAAAAATATAAAAATAAATTGTGCACATATTTGGGAAGACAAACAAATGCAAATAAATATAAGCACCAAAGTACAAGACAAATACTAAACACAAAATTAAAATTCTGTAAAATGAATATAAACTAACAGATAAACGTAAATACATGTAAAATCCTTAAAACATGGTTAAAATTTATTATACAAGCTATATTCCCTTATTATAAAAGCTTGATATTTTCTTGGCTGGTATATCTTCATATGTTTTTTTTAGGCAGTTCATGTCAAAATACTTCTTTTTCACAAGGTGGAAGTTGAGGATGGTGCTGTTGCTGTCCAACAACAGTAATGGCACCTGCCATTCAATACATGACAGAGAAGATCTGTATGGCCCATATTCTGCCAACTTAAAGCATCTGTACCCATGTGCTTAGCCTTGACACCTGTAACTATTGACAGGCAAACAAAAGCATATACAGGTGAAATCAATCAAGCACAGCATGAACAAGTGACGAAGATGCAAAATGACATACACAAATGATGAATATAATAAACACTAATTACATAATGACTTTACAGTATGCAAAACCAGACAGTTACTTAACAAAATTTGTTAACTAGGTTAAATATTAAGATCTAAATTGATTTACTCTATTAATTAAAATGGAGTCAAGATATACAATGAGGCAAAGTATGAGCAAGAATGTGTGAATTCTTTGTGTCTGGCAGAACAAAGCAAGCAAAAGATACATAGTTGGAATATACTGCCATTTGACAAAATTTTTTAGAATGCTTCAAATTTGAAAAAAGGCAATAATGGACAATGGCTTTGTGAGCTCTTCAAAAAAGCACAGTTCTGAATCAGCAAAATCAATTTAAGTATTGACAAAAGTTAGAAGAAATCCATTTATCCATTGACAGATCACTTATCTTACTCCCACCTAGGTGGGCAGATGACTTTGGCACTTTTGTGGCTAAAAACAAGTTATGGAGGGCAGGATTTACAAGGTCATGATCACGCTTCTCATGTATCATGATTATATTAAGAAGAAATCCATAAACAATGCAATATGAAGATGTGAATGACTACATTGACACTGAAAGTAAGAGTTCTGTGGAAGACCATATGAGCTGTATGATGATGCATGTTTCACAACATTGATGGGGCCAACTGAATGTCAAAAATCCACACTTACTTCCCAGTTTGAAATGATGTCATCATTTTATTATGATGTCACTTGTTATTCAAGTGAATGAATGAATGTTACTACAGTGAAATTTGGGAGAACATAGTTGTAAAATAGTTGCAACTTTTGTTTCTTATTAAATGATGAGAAAGTAAAATGTTTATAGAATTTTATAGATTCTTGTTGAGTTTTGGGTATAATGCCACTTCTCAGCACAATACAGGCTATGTATGGTAGCCAATATAACTGTCAGAGGAAGAGCCTAGTAAAAACCTGGTAAGAATCATATACTCATTGGAAGCTACTGGCAGCTTGCTTACATATCCACACTGGCATTAAATTAAATGTTTTCTGAGCTGCTACAAATAAGTCACTTTTTTTTCTTTGTGATGGTGGCCAAATATGATAGCAGACTGGCAGCGTTTGATGACAGATTTTATTTTCATTTTTGGTAATAATGGCCATATTAGTTGGCAGATCAGCTTTATTTGTACAGATCTGAAATGTATTCATGCTAGGATGCTCTCTGACAAATTTTATCTGATTCCTGGTATCTTTTTATTTTTCTTTTACATCAAGTTATATAAATGTTTTTTCTCTTTTAGTAATGGCAGTAAGATTTGATTGCAGACTGGTGTAATAATATAAATCTGACATGTTCAAGCTAGGAACATTTTTGTAAAAGTCAGTTAAGTGTTTACTCTGAAGAAGTTATAGGTTTTGCTATTTTTAGTCATATTTAGCCATACTTAATTGCAAATTGGCATCACTGGTACAAACTTGAAAACCTTCTTGGCATCACTGGTACAAATTTGAAAACCTTCTATGCCAGGAGCTCTCTGTCAGATCTGAGCAGTCTTTGTGAACAAATGAAATGTGAAAGGTCTTGCCAGGATGCTTTCTGTCAAGTTTGTTCAAATTCTGTTCAGCTGTTTTGAGAAAATGACATTTCAAAGTTTTTCCTATTTTTGGTAATGGTGACAATATCTGATGACAGTTCAGCGTCATTCAATACAATTCTGAAAGGTCTTCATGCTTTCTGTCAAATATGATCACATTCCATTCACCAGATCTGCAAAAGTTGTTAGCAAGGTCTAAAACTGCAAAATCATCACAATCGCAAGTTGGAAATGTGAGTGGTGGCAAAGGTTACTACTAACAATAACTATTAAAACTGTGTAGTGTGAACTACCATACACTGAGAAAAAGACTGCAAAAATTGTCCCCTTATTATTGTTTAATATTATTATTATTATTATTATTGTTTAATAATTGATATGGATATTTGTGAATTATGTATGGTTCTTGAAATTGACGTATAAGGCATGTACACCCCCCAATCCTAGTTACTTCACAGTATTTAGACAATAAGTACTAACAGTAAACTGAGAAGTAAAGCTAGTCACCCATAGCCACAAACACGTTGGCTTCAAGGCAAGAAGAATATCTCAAAAACAAATTGGATAGCAAATATTCTGAAATGCATTAAGCTGTTTAATACAGAATGTTTTTTAAAATTATCACATAGGAAAAGGGCCTGCATTTGCACTGTGGGCATTGTTTTCTCTCAAAAAGTGACCTTTCATTGATCATATAAGCTTATTTTTCAAGTGTGATCAAAATCAGGTCAGAAATATCGTCTCCAGATTGGTAACAAGCTCAGTCAGTCAGCTGCATAAATCTTGCTCATTACTGAACTTATGGAATTTTCATGATATTAGCCTGTATCCCATTTCTGATCTAAATCAGATACACAGTATGGTCTATCCAAAGTCATAACAAACTCAGATAATTAGATGCAAGTTCACCTAAATATGTGTACAGATTTTTTTCTCAATAATGAACTTGTGCAAAGATCACCTAAATGTGTGTACAGATTTTATACATTACTGAACTATTAAGATCACCTAAATATATGTATAGATCTTTGTCAGTACTGAACTTGTCCCAGATCTTGATGATTTAAGCTTATTTTCTTTGTGACCTTTATCATTTTAAAATAAAGGGAACTTATGAAGCATACTTGAAATACTAAAAATTCATTAATATTGTAGATAGAAGTTTCTTTAGTTTTTTTTTGTTTAAAAAATTTTACATTTGCATTGACATTGAAATTCAACAACTGGGGAATTGGGTCTCTTGTTTCCACAGATGGATCACTATTCACTGGGTCTTTGAATCTAGTTTCTAGCAATTATGAAATCCACTAAAACTGCTACCTCATGAAAAATAATTTACATTCAAAAAAGTTATAAAAGGCATGACAACCATCTTCACTGACAACTCACTTCAAAAAGACTTCCTCCATTGTGGTGGCAGATGTCCCAAAGCTGGTGATGCCAAGTTCTACCATCCTGGATTCCACTTCCTTGAACAAGGCCTCAAACCTGTTACTCTGATCAAATGGCAGAAGATATGAAACCTCAGCACTGATCTCACTTTCAAGTGTTGCTGTGGGTACATAGCTATTGACAACAGCTGTTACTTTATCAACACTGCAGTTTTTGTTTTTCACCATGACCATGTGGTAGCCAGCACCTGCAATATGAATTATTAAAGACAGAGGGTTATTACTGATATTAGATAAAACAAGAGTACTTTTGATGGCATTGCACTCTATGGTCCAAAAAGAATTTCCAGAAATCCAAGACAAATATGTTGCTATTGTCCTTATATTCTTTTTAAATGCAGAGTAAAGAAACCATCTCTGCTTTTTTTTTTAAAGAAACATCAACTTACCAAATTTGATGACAAAAGTATTTGTTTACATGTCAGAGTTAGCATGCTCACAAGATACCTGTAAATGCAGGACAAAATGCTTTGACCCTGAACTTTGTATCATCGATAGAAAATCACTGAACTTGAGTTTGATGATGCAAGATATACCAACATGATATGTTTGATTAAATCTATCAACAGGATCTTTTGTTTTATATTGGGTGGGTGGGGGTAGATAGGAGGAAGGAGTGGAAATCTAAGTTATTTAAATGGCACCATTTTAAGAACTATATCAGTTATATCTAGAAACTAAACCTATTTAAACTCCTTTCATACTTACCATACTCCCTTTATACTTATACTCCATACTTATTATACTCCCTTGATACTTATCATACTCCCTTGATACTTATACTCCATACTCATTCTACTCCGTTCATACTTATCATACTCCCTTCATACTTAGCACACTCCATACTTATTATACTCCCTTCATACTTATCATACTCACAAGGCAGTACAACTAAAACAATGAGCCAAGACCCTCACCTTAAAATAAATGCAAGAATGATTACATCTAGCCACTGTGTTTATAAGATCAATGAAGAACAAAAATGCAAGGAATGACCTTTCAATTAGGTCTGGTTTACAAAACACCTTTGCAAAAGTACAGATATGATGAGGGTTACATTTGCACCATTTTCATTCAGAACCAATTAAATACTGCCTGTGGAAATGTGGAAAAAAAAGGACAGATCAACAGCATTTTTTTAAAAACCAGCTACTTACTGCTATAATATTGTTTTAGTCCAACTCTATGTTAACAGGATACCAACTCAACATGATAAGTCTTTCTGTGAAAGCCCTTTAACAATACGAGCATCCCTTAAGGATGAGTAGTGATAGGCTTTGCAAGATAGCCAACAATCTGGCCATACTGAATGCTAGATCAGCACCAGTTTCATTCAAGTTTTGTTTTGTGGGTTTAATGTCATTTTTCAGTATTTGATAAGCTATATATGGCATGCAGTATATCTAGCAGAGAAAGAACCCAGGAAGAGCTACTAGCTCAAACTACTGGCAAGCTTTCTTACATAACCATCTTTGCCTTGTAAAGACTGGAGAGGAGTGATCTGTAAACACCACTGTCATCTGGGGCCTTTTTTCATTTTGGCTCACCTAAACATCAAAACAAGTCTTTTTCTGAAAATCCCATGTCAATATGACTATCTGTTCAAGTGTAGTGATAACAAAATTGTCACAACTAGTATTCAGATTAGCACCAATTTCATTTAGGATTAACTATTTGTAAGAAGTCAATGAGTGAATAACCCATGTCAATACAACCATCCAATCAAGAGGAATAGTAAAAAAAACAACATTTGCAAGATAGTCTCCCTTAATTAGAATTGGTGAAACTTCTAAAATGTGTGTAAAGTTTCATTTTTGTCATCCAAATAGTTTAGGACAAGTAGTGATAACCAATTTGTTCCTATAGATGGACGAGTCACCGCATGGTCCATTCTTGTCTAAAGCTAGTGGAGCTAAAATACTGAGCATGAGCATTGGAAGAACTAGCCACATCATTCAAAGACAGCATCCTTTCTGTCAGAAGAAAATCTCTATCAGTTATATACTCCATCAGGCCAGAAAAATAAAACAAATCAATAATCCTTACCGAAAATTTTCTTAAGAAACATGGATTTTCCTGCACACTTAACAACTCCATTTGCCATGATAGCGATACGATCACCCAAGATGTCAGCCTCATCCATGAAATGTGTCGTTAATATCATGGTCCTTCCAGAACGGAATTTCTGCAAGATTTCCCATGTCTGTCGTCTTGCAGCTGGATCCATGCCAGAAGTGGGTTCATCCAGTATTACAATCTAAGGAATATTAAGGACAATTGATCAGTTTAGTACAGTAGTTAGTTACATGCTTGCTTTTTACCTGTGCAGTCCTAGTTATGATTACTAGCTTTTACTTCTGCAATTGTGCTTGGTCACCAATGCAAAGCAAATGTTTGTTTTGTGCTTTCTCATATTTGTTTAGAGCTCTAAGTTTATTGTACAATAAAATCTGTGCCACCCCTAATAAGTGGTATAAACATCAAATATAAAAGATATATCTTATTTTTCACTGAATCTGTGTAATCTAAACAGCAATAATTCTTATGTTAATGCTATGCATTTATAATTCAAGCTGAAGCACACAATCGCTCAGTTTATTATGCAAGCAAAGTTGTGACATAGCTTTCTTCTTTTTGCTGGGATAATGAAAGTAAACAATATGCAATATATTCTGACACAATGAAATATTAAATCAATTCTGGTTAATTTCTATTTGCTGCATTCAAAAGTCTCACTTGCTTTTAACAGAAATCCTGCATTGTACAAAGTGAATAGTGAACCTTTATTTGTAAATTATTGCAATGTATATTTTACTTCTTTTCCTCAGAGCAATTTTTTTTCAGAGGTAAGGTCCTCATGTCAAATTGCATACACATTTACACTTCACATGTAAATTCTGAAATCTAACTGTACAATAGTTTATATAAATGGATGGTGGTTGGTTAGCTTTAACAGCACTTACAACACATTATTGGCTATATCATGCTGTGAAAATGGGCCACACAAAAGCAGCCAACCTGGGCTGACCTCAGCCTGATTTCAACCGCAGTCATTGAAATGGGCCACACAAAGCAGCTGACCTGGGCTGACCTCAACCTGATTTCAAATGCAGTCGTTGAAATGGGCCACACAAAAGCAGTTAGAAGCTTGAAAACTGATTATACTCTGCAGTCATAGAAAAATATGAAGTTAGATTTTTATAATTATAAATACATGCAGTTATATAAATATTAACCAATCTCAACTAATTAACACAGAACTATTTTTTACCAATAACTGAAAATAGTGTCAAAGCCCTCAAGAATGATATGTGAAAACACAAGTTCCTTTGTGGTATTATTATTAAAAAACTTTTAATTTTCTGAATGTCAAAATGCTTTGACCTTTAAATGTATGTCAAGGTGCTATCACCTTTACTGGAATGCAACTAAACACAAATTTGTTGACATAATTAATGGACAATCCCCATAGTTTCATCAATTTAGTTTGAATCAGGTTCTTGCATGACAATGTTGAGAATGGCTGCTGGAGACTAGTGAAAGTATAGGATAACTATGAGACAAACAGAACTATATTTGCAAAAACATGATTTTAGTAATTATTATTCTATATAAAAAAATGAAAAGATAATAAAAGCATTAAATTCTTAACAAGCTTACTTGGGAATATCCATGTATTCCTTGCTGATGGAAAGTACCGGGACAGTAATAAAAACACCGGGAAAAATACCAAGGTAAACCCGTGTATCAGTAATAACACACACCTCTACAACAAACAGTAAGTTGCAAAATACAACTATCCATTCAAGAAATGCAGTAATTATCAAGATGTCTACCATTTTCATTTATGACCAATTACACCATGTGTATGTAATGTTTCAAGGCAATCCTCTCAGTAATTAGTAAAAATAGCAATAATCAGCTTTTTCTAACTTAGTAACATGATCTTCCAGATGGGAGCTGTGGTGGCCATGTTTTACATCTGACTAACCTTTTCAAAATGAACTAACTACTATTTCTGAAATAACCTTTGGAATGACATGGGGTTTACATTCTTTTTAAAAAAACACAAATTAATAAAAAAATAAAAACCCTATGTCAATATAATGGTCAGTTCAGGAGGAGTAATGATAAAAAGATTTTCAAGATGGCCCCTGAGGCAGCCATACTGAATGTCTGATCCGTACCATTTTCAATTACAACCCATTTTAAAATGATTATCCATTTAAATATCCCAAGGTCACACAGTGCTAATTAAACCAAGCATAATAAAATGCACACCTGCAATAAAATCCTAGTTATAAAATATCTATTTAAAAACTAAATTCAGAACAAAGACATCTTATCACATTTCATTCTAAGTTACAAGAAAGAACTTGTGTAACCAAAATCCTATCAAAACCAAAATTAGCAAATTTCGTCATGTGGAGTTTCAATCTTATGAGGTTTCTGTATTTACTCTCATGGATACAATCCTCATGCATATTATTAAAAATTAGCAATTATTCGAAACTAATGAACATATTTCAGAAAGGTGGTTTTACAGTACCTTGGACCCTGCTATGAGAGCTATGCCAACGGACAACTTGCGTTTCTGTCCCCCTGAAAGTGTGCTAGACAAAGCATTCCTCTTGGCCTCTAGACCCAACACCCTGATCATTTCATCCACCTCTGCTTTCAATTTCTTCTTCTCACAGCCCTTCAACTGGAAATAAAGGGTACCACCACAATGAACTAAAAATGTTTGTACATTTTAATGTTTTAGAATTTATTTTATCTTTTCAAATAACGTGAGTGATCATCATGAATATGGTCAAATTCTGTTCATTTGTTTTTGTGACGTTATTTGCAGAATTCTATATTTGTAGTAAAGGGTATCATATTTGAAAGCAAACTGGAGCCATTTGTACAGACCTGAAAAGCTTTCCCAGGATGCTTTCTGTCAAAATTAGTCACGTTTTGTTCAGTGGCTTCTGAGCAGTTATCTGAAGTTGTTTCTACTTTTGCAAAACATTGGCTACATTCAAATATGAATTGGCATCATTTTTTAAAAAATTAAAAGGACTTCATCCCTGGATGTTTTTTTTCTCCCAATCTGGTTCCCAAAAAAAGTATGCTGTGTCATTTTTGATAAAATTCATTTGAACTTTTTCTGTTTTAGCAATTGCAGCCATATTTAATAATGGATTAGTAGTGTTTCTAAAAAACTGAAAGGCCTTTATGCCAAGTCCTGTTCTGTCCACTTTGGTCAAATTCTTTTCAGCACTTTTTGCAAAAAAAGTTGTTTGCAAGTTTCTTTTATATTAGAAGTGGTGGCTGTATACGATGGCATTTTTTGTACAAACTTGAAAGACTTTCCAGCCAGGATACATACAATAAAATTTATATCAGAAGTTTCTGAGAACATGTCATTTCAATGTTTTTCTCTTGTGACACTGAACATATATAAACATTACTTTAACAAAATTAAAAAGCATTTATGTTAAACTGCTCTCTAAAAAGTATTCTATCAGCATCTTTACTGCTCAAAATACCAATAAAGTCAAAGCTCAGTGAACTTATTTGTTGATAATAATGTAATCTACCTGAGCGAAAAACTCCAGGTGTTCCTTGACAGTCAGCAGATCAAAGAGGATATTGTGTTGGGGACACAATCCAAGCTTCTGTCTAACCTTGGCAATGTCTGTCCGAATGTCATAACCATTGATTATGGCTGTTCCACTGCTAGGTGCCAAAAAACCTAAAATGTACCACATGTATACCAATATTGCACTGTGTCTGTTTAAAGACGATCCCCTGTGAAATGTTATTAATTTAAATAAATATACATGAAATAACATTAAACTTTAATGATTCTTCTAAGAAATGCAAGAAAAAAACTTGTGCTACATATAAAAACAGTATGAAAGGCAAAAAGATACTGTGAAAGGGCCGAAGTAATGAGATGATTTACATATTTTGATATAGAAAAAGGAAATTTCTTCAGTAGTTGTTGTCATTTTGTCCATTTGCATGCTAAAAATCAGGTCAATTAAAGTTCTCTTGATCTAATTCACATTTCATTAGTCCTAAGCTGACATCTCTGTTTGGTTACAGGCATGTAAGTGCATGTCTTTCTCATTATTTAAAAGACATGCAACCATGTCATTTCAATCTAATGTTTCCCTTAGTTCATTGCACCATAATTCTATTAATCCCTTATTTCCATTTCTAAAACATTCAGTTAAAGCATTCAATTAATGTTAAATGTGCTATGCAAAATAGTGGTATCCTTATAAATACTTAAGCTACCAGCATTAAAGGAAGTTAAGTATGTTTCTGTGTGGTTAGAACATTAACTCACAGGCTAACTGACTTTTGGCTAATTTAACTAAACCTTTCCATTTTATGTTATGATCTTACGATAAAAAAAATAAAATATTTTATACATTACATGGGCTGCTAAAGAAAATACAGCGATAGAAGCAAACTGTGAGCTTTAAAAATGTTTTGGTGAATTATATCACAGCTAAATTGGAGCAACTCAGAACACAGTGCCATGAATGCAATTATTAAGCTTTTTATGTGTATAAAAAATGTCATGAAAAGATATGGATAATGTGGATTACATTATGTAAAATAAATGCCTTGTAAATACTAACAGTTTATATGATACAGTAAATCAGCTAATCCCATCCCCTACCAAAAAATACCACTATATAAAGGAACAAGAAATCCAACTTGCTGTGGTGGTGGGTTGTAGCCTAAATACATCTCTTCCCTCTTCACATAGCCAAAGATAATAATGGTTAGCAATGTCTCAAAATCTGAACATGATGTCAAAACATCTGGTGGAGTATTTCAAATCAAATTCAACTGATTGTTTCTGAGGCCCATAAATGTGACAACTAATTTTATCAAGTGCAACTTCTGCCATCAACAATCAACCCATAATTTTCATTTACAAATTTTGATTTGTGATTCATCAACACATCTCCTTGAAGAAAATGGACCACAGATTGTCATAGAGAGTATTAAATATGGAAACACTGCTGTTAGTGCTGCACTGTTGGTATGTCTGGACACAATAGTATGTTTGCTTTTTTGAAGACAGGTTCAGTAGCATCAATATATTTAATATGTCAAGTATTTCATTCAACACCATTCAATCCACAAGCTCAAGTAATAGAAATGTTTATTTTGGAATTTGCATTAAAAAGGATTCAACTTCAATACCCATCTCCCAAACCTCAAGCAGCAAACCCTGCAGCAAGGAAAGAGATGACTAAAAACTTGTTATACATCTTAGGCCTTTCTATCATGTTTGTACAAACAAATTTTGTTTAATTACAACAGTCATACACCTGACCTTCCTAGATGCTGCCAAGATTTTATCTGAATGAGGAACTTTCCTTGTCACCAAACCTAGAGTGGAGAAAAAGTAAATCCTGAAAGGAGGGGGAGAGAAAGAGAGAGAGTGCTATTATAGTTCATTATTTACCCAACACTTAAATACCATCTCTCTTTCTTCCTACTCCACTGTCTGCTTTCTAGTGAAATCAAAATCCTTATAAGATGCCCCCTCTTGCTGCATCTACAGACTGCTACTAAACTCAGTCTGTTCCTTATTTGTGCATGAATAGCATTCTGTGCTGAGAACCTCCTTTCACGGTCTACCATCCTCAAGGGTATATGCACAGCTAGCTTACCAGCTGACAAGTTGCTCTTCAAGGCCATTTTTTTTCCAATTTAAATTGTTTGTTTGTTTGTTGTTGGGCTTAACGC
>QKMX01354859.1:42309-53627 GCA_003401595.1 Venustaconcha ellipsiformis
GTTTTCAAATGCAAACAGCTTTAACCATGATCTGCCATTGCATAATGCACATGCACATCAGGCTCTATGTTGCTTTTTGACTTAACAATCCTGAAAAAAAACTGCATAGACCATGATCAGCTTACACAGTTTGCAATAACGGATCTAACCTAGATGTGAGTATATACAGTAGTTACAAGCCTAAAAGCGATTAAGACTATCTACTCTTGCAAACTCAATGCTCACTGTACAGCTTGAAATGAAGTTATGGTATGGTGTCAAATGTTACCTAAGCAATATTAACTTTTCTCAAAACTGGGTATAAAATAATGTAGTTGCAAGTTCTGGCTCTCATGAACTGATCTAAAAGAAAAATGCCCATACAATTTTAATAGTAGTAAAGTGATTTGAAAGAAAATGATGAAATCAACAAAAAGTGTATCATTCTATGGGGAATCTTTTATGATTTATGAATTCAAAAAAACTGGCAACACAGACCTTGTCTTTTAGAAACTGATGTGCTCTCAATAAATGGGCCATACTGACAAAAGCAAATCTACATTTTGGATTTGGTCAGAGATGTGTCACATTTTACCTGTGTAACCTGTGCCAATTTTCTAAAATTGTAATATTCATTCAGTTATTATTTTAAGGACAATGAGTGACAGGGTGTTTTTTTCCATACTCTTCTATGTAATGATCCTTACTTAGGGGCTTCATATTTAGCTAAAAGCTGCAAGGAAATATAGACAAACCTATACATTTTTTCAGTGATTTGGAATTGCTGGGACTCTTGGCCTAAACAAAATAACAATTTTGCTAAAAGCTCAATACACAAAGCAATAAACCATAACATTTATGAATGTAAACACATACTTTACAAGGAAGCTGAAATCCACATTGCAGTCGACAACATTTATGTGGCAGTATTTGATCTCCTGAGTTAAAGTGGAAGCTCGAACACCAGGTAACTGACCCTTCAACAATATGTCCTTGGAAGGCTTGGATGCCCAGTTAATCTGAATTTAAGGACATGACAATGATAACACAAGTACAAGTTAAGATGTATTAAAGGAATATTCAAATCACCTCGCTATGACACTCATTCCACTTGAATATTCATGTTCTGATAGAAAGTTGAGGAGAACAAATGTGTTCAATGGTAAATTTGATTTTTATTACAGAATATTCAACTTCCAACACCAAGATTTCATGATAAGCAACATACATATTTCCTTTATATATTATTTGCTACAATGACAATGCCATTCCAAGTCTGTTTTTTTTTAATTTACTGGAAATATGCTCGAAGATAAGCATGAAAATCTGATCTGGTATTTACCATAAATATAAAGTACAGATTTATTTTTCTCATTATTTTGATAGATACATAACGATTTGATAGAAGATGATTCAATTTATACATGTTGATTTAACAACATTAACCAAGATAATGTAACAACTCTTTCAATTTTAAAACATTATCATCATAGCAAAGGAATGGCAAAATTGTTGGAATATATTTGGTCATTGTTCATGATTGTGATTTTGAGTTATCTGCCCATGTAATCGACATCAGTTAAACTACATGTCAAATTCATGATGAGATTGAGAGAATTTTGTGGTGTAATAATAATAACAAAATAGTCTAAATGTGTCAGATATCACAAAACTAACCATCATGGAAAATTTAAAGAGTATAAAATATATTTTTCATAAACATTTTAAACTAGATTTGTGTGCAATACATGTATGCCACAGTTGCAGATCCCAAAAGCCAATTTTTTTAAAAATGTAGAGCCTGAAATATTGTTGTAATGGTCTGAATCATTTTGGGTCATCCTGACATACATATAAGCATACATACCAAAATTCATTTAATTTTGTCATCTGGACACACATAAAAACACATGTACCAACATGCATTTTTCTATCTCATGTGGGTTAGCTAAAAAGCACTTTGTTCAAAAAAGTCTATATCCCAATGACAGCCAAAGACTCTAATTAGGTTATGTTCATATGAATACCAACATGCCTATCATATTTTATCTATCTCAAACTGTTGTTGTTTAATCATTATAAAAAGTTTCTTTTGTCAAAAAAATCCCCAAAATATATACAAAAAGTGAAAAACTGCTGTAATTGCCTGAAAGCCTAATCATGGCATCTACATAAAAGTATAAATAGTACTAATAAATTACAATGGTAGATCTCTAGTTATTTTCGTAGTTATGCAAAGAAGGGTTTTGACTCAAATGTTATGGTTCAAAAAATGTTTAAAGATGTGAAATAAATTTAAAGAAACTTTAATGACCTAAAAATCTAATCAGGACATTTAGTTATGTCCACAATAGAGTGTGTTAACTTGTATGGCTCTAAATAAAATAAATTTTATGCTATCTTGCTAAAACAGTTTCAGAATGGATGTACAGACTCACAGACAGACAGACTGACAGACAGACAGCAGTAAAACAATATGCCTTTTTCCCATGTCACAGTGGAGGTATAGAAACTAATCAGAGGCACTGCTTGTTTCCTCTGAATGGCATATGAAATGTGTAAATTCAGACAAGACAAGAATCATAACATGTCAGTATGCAAACATTTTGATATAATGGACAGCTCTTTGACCCAAATAAAATGTAATTGAAATGGGATATTTCCCCCTTAATTGTCAATTCTACAACAGACACTGCAATAATAAAAACACAGAAATTACATGATTTTAAAAAATTATAAGAATCTCAGTATTGTGGACGATACTGATAACATTTTGTTTGCTGTGGAAAACAATGATGACCACATTATGCTGTTCACAGTTAAGACAATGATAACAAATTAAAACCCTAAAATAAACAACAAAAAGTGATCCACAATGTATATTTTCTCACTCTCTTTCTACAATGACACATCCATACTGCTTTGTACATGGACACATCACTACACAGGGACATGTCATTACACAAAGACACATCATTATACAACCACACATCATTACACAGAAAAATGTCATTACATTGGGATATGTTATTACACAAGGAAACATCATTACATACAGACATGTCATTACACAGGGAACATTATTACTGGTTTTTAAATCAATACTCTGAATTCTCACCTTAATTTTGTTTGCAAGTTTGTCATCAATTTCAACGTCTCTCCCCGCTTCATCAATTAACTTCATAACTGGAATATAGACATAAGAATTTGTTTGAAATATACAAAAATATACCCATAAAAGTTTAAAAAATTATTTCCATAAACTTTGAAAAAAACAAGAGGACCAAGTGGTCCTGATATTGCTAACCTGGGGATATGAACATATATCAGCTTGTAAACGTAAATTTACACATGCATTAAAGTAATGAGGGTATATAAAACTTAAGCACCTGGCTGATACATTGTCTATGAATGCTGGTTTGATTTCTCTTTTGAAGATTTATATTTTTATATTTCCAAGTCATTTATACCATAAACATAGTCCCCTGGAGTTCTACCTTCCATCTGAGACAAGGCCACGAGTCACAACTAAGGAATGGTTCGTATCCGCACTGTTAATGTGTATAGACTTGTTTGGCATGATAGGGTGAGTTAATCTGTTCAGCCAACATGGATTTCTGGGACATTTCTTACCACTTGGCACCTCATCCTATGAGATATAGTCAAGAAACCATTAAGATACACACTCATGGGTGCTGTGGTGGCTCAGTGTTTAAGACACTGAACTCATGAACAATCGGCTGTGGGATTGATTCCCACCATCTGATCAGCCTGGATCCCCATTAATATATTTGGATCCAGCTCATAAGCAATCTTAACTGAGATAAAAGTTCACATAGTAAGTTTGATCAAATTCTGTTAAGAAATATAGTCTCTAGAGTGTTCACAAGCTTAGACAATCAGACACAAGACCACCACATTAATATGTATGGAGGGAATCATAACTGAACTCATCCAAGAATGTGATGGTTCAAGCATAAAATCTATGTATACTCAAAAGTCTAAACAGAAATATTGCCTGATAGTGTTCACACGCTCAGCCAGTCAAATGCAAGTCATTAATACATGTAAAAAATATGGCCTGATAGTGTTCACATGCTCAGCCAGTCAAATGCAAGTCATTAATACATGTATATGCTGCTCACAACTGAACTCATCAAAACTCTTGATGATATACACATACATACCAAATTTGATCAGAACGACTTGCAGTGTACACAAACTCAACCAATCAGATGCTAGATTATCTCATTAATATGCATGAATATCAACTGTAATCAAAATCATCCAAAACATCGTGATGATATGAGCTTATATACCAAATATGATCAAAATCTTTTCAGAAATACGGCTTCTTGATTGTTCAGAAACTCAGACTATCATAGCAATGAATCATTATTATACATGGATGCTGATCTGGACAAAAATAACCATGATTTTAATGAGATTAGCATATAAAAGAAACCTTTATGAGATTCATCTTCATAATCTCACTCACAGATCCTTAAACTGATCAAATTTCTGTACCATACTCAATTCCTGCTGTGCAATAAATGATTTTCAACAACTTTAACATCATGCTGTAACAAAGAACTGTAACAATGTCAATAATGCCAAGTGTTGGCTTGATACTGTTGTCTGCTTAGACCCAAGTCTCACTTTTCCCTAGTGCGGGTTTGATAATGTTGTGCTCAGACCCACTTCACTATTTCTTAGTGATGGCTTCATACTGTTGTCTGCTTGGACCTAAGTCTATTTTCTAGTGTGGGCTTGATACAGGTGTCTGCTTATACTGAAGTCTCACTATTTCTCAGTGTTGGCTTGAAAATGACTTTGGGTTCATACAGCTGTTGTTAAAAATATTCCAGACCTTTTCTAGACTAGTTTGCAATTTTTTTCCAGACCTCTCATTCACATGTATTCAAAGTCTGTGTCATGTCTCAGTTAATCTCTTTTCATCAATAATACTATTTTTGGTTCAAGGATATGTTAAGTATGATTTATATTCAGTGTTTAATCAACACTATTGATCATCAATCCTAAAGGAATACATGAATCCCTTTAACCTGTTTCATATTTCATCCTGGTTTTAGTGACTCTTGTGAAGATAAATATCAGTGCAACACATGAATGTATTCAAGCAACAACAACAATAACATACAAGAACCTGAAATTCCATACCATTTTTCAGACCGTAATGGAAAAACTTTCGAATAGCACTTTTTTGCTCTATATACCTTTTTCAGACTTTGTATAAACCTTGTTATCAGCTTGTGTAAAATCCTTAATATTTCTTGGTGTAGGCTTGATAGTGTTGTCTGCCTATATCCTAATTTCACAGTTTTCTAGTGCAAGAATACGAGAAAACCAGTGAGAATTTACCTATGCATACATACATGCAGCCACAAAGGAAAACTGCAAATGGCAACATAAGACTTTAACCAAGAATTTTTTTTTATAATTATTTTAGTTCATTTAAAATTTCTAACTGAAAAATTAATATACTCACTAAAACCCTCTAATGTTTCGCCTGCTGGCATCTGGATCTCCTGGTTCAGTTCTACTGGAGTTGTCTTCCCCTCCTTCTGATAGCTCAGCATAATGTCAGAGATGCGACCACTTGGAATGACCTTTACTCTCCTCTCGACTGATTTCACATTTCTGTATCCCTAAATAACAATGTACATTCAAAGCAGCATGAAATTTTGTGTTTTTCTCTCAGATCACAAATAAAGCCAAACATTAAAAACATCTGCAGCACATAAAACTATACAGGCCTAAAAAGTTTTAGCCCAACAAATTTGAAAGTTTTAACAAACATTTAAATTAGCTTATAATCCAGGCAATCTAATCAGGTCATTCACATATGGTCATTTAACATGATCAGGACATCCACATATGATCACCCAATCTAATTAGGTCATCCATGTATGGTCACCCAATCTCAACAAATCATCCACACATGGTTCTTTAAACAAATAAGGTCATCCATGTATGGTCACCCAAACATCCCTTAAATCATCCACACATGATCTTCTAATTTAATCAGGTCATCCATGCATGGTCACCCAATGCCATCAAATCATCCACATGGTCCACTAATCTAATCAGGTCCTCTATGTAAGGTCACCCAAACTCATCAAATCATCCACACATGATCCTCTAATCTAATCAGATCATCCATGTATGGTTACCAAATCTAATCAAATCATCCACACATGGTCCTCTAATATAATCAGGTCATCCATGCATGGTCACCCAAACTCATCAAATCATCCACACATGGTCCTCTAATCTAATCAAGTCATCCATGTATGGTTACCGAATCTAATCAAATCATTCACACATGATCCTAAATCTAATCAGGTCATCCATGTATGGATACCGAATCTAATCAAATCATCCACGCATTATCCTCTAATCTAATCAGGCCATCTACACATATATCATATTTCATTTGTCTACCTCTGTTGGTTTTTGCCTAATCATGCCAATAACTTATTTTTTTCCTATTAAATGTCTCCAAGTCCAAATGTTCAAATGCATGCCAAAAAATTGAAAACTTATTATAATGGATTGCAAATTGGACTGGGTCATCTAGGCATACAAATAAGCAAGCCAAATTTTGTTTGTCACCATTAAACAATTTTTGCACAGTCTTCCTTACGACATGGTTTCTACAGCTCTGACGAGTTGATGACCTAAAGGACATAAAGGATTTTTCAAGGAGTATTTTGTCTTGAGGAAATTTAACCTTCTCCATGTTATTATGTTAACTACCAATGATGTGCATCATTTGATCCACCAAATTTTATCCCATTTTATTCACTATTCAATTTTGGACAATATGTACAAAAAAATATTATTTTAAACATTTATATATGTTATCTAGTTTTGACTCTTTATATTCAATTAGATAAATTAAAGTCATTTTTTGAAAAATTCAAGGAGTTTTTCAACAGACTGAGGAGCTTTTCAAGTATAAAATCCCATTTTGTTAAATTCAGTGAGTTTTCTAATCAACTTTCAAATTTAAATTTTTTTAAGTTGTAAGGACCATTTAAGAAGCTTCTCAGGATGGACAGATGGACATATATATATGCTACTGATGCAATTACTCAGGGCATAAAAACTGTTATCAACAAAATCTTTTATTTATGAGATGAAAATTTATGACAATCTGGTGAAAAATGTTGAAATCAAAAAGGTTTGAAATTTGATATGTGAACTGTATGTGTCCCACTTGTTTGACTACTTGAACAATCTAAATATGTAGAGATTAAACATTCTAACTCAAGGTTTGAAATTTGATATGTGAACTGCATAAGTGTCCCGCTGTTTGACTACTTGAACAATCTAAATATGTAAAGATTAAACATTCTCTCCCTGCTGGATGATTAGACAGGTCAGAGGCATGTGTTTATATTAGCTGATTCATGGCCACATTGCTTTGCCAAATGGGTAAATGACATCTAGTAGTATGGTAGAAACGATCAATTGCCAGATATTGCAAAACCCATAACTGGAAAGACAAATCCAATTTCTTTTAGATACAGGGTCTTACAGCTTTACAACCTGACCTAAACCATGTAAATCACTACCTGCAGATCTATTTTTGCAGTGATAATCTGTCCCTCTTTGATCTTCTTCAAAAATAAAGGATCTCCTGTCAGAGTTCCTGTACCTCCACTTGAGCAGTCCATGGAATAGCTGGGCAGACTCTGTGCACCAGTAAGCTGAAATAAGACACATCCTTTAGAGAGAATGCAATCAAGCACACATTCAAGTTGATCTTACATAATAACAAGGGCTGGATGAAATAAAATATTAGAATTTGAGCTTGAGATTGTGTGTCAGTCAGTGACAAAGGACTTTACTATTGTAACATCACTTTCAATTGGCTTAGAATTAAAAGTTTATTGCAAACTCAGCATCAAAGCTTCTTGATCTCCAGGCATGACAGTTGAACGTTTCTAAAAAATATTCATTAGTATTTAATAAACTCAAAAATATGGGATTACTGTGCAATCATAATGTTTCATACAATCAACATCAATTATGCACAGTGCTGTACATCAGGTTAACTTTTTCTCCAAGGAATATGGTCTTAATAAATATTATAGTGAAAATACAAACTAAAACGTTACTATGATCATGCTATACCATGTTTTTCCCAGATTCTTGTTAATGTTTATTTCAATGTTATTGTTTTTTCCCAAATTTTCCATTGAGAGGCTGAAACTAACAGAACTAAATAATTCATCTTTCAAATAGTATTTCATATCCATAACTAGACAGGTGTCTGTGGATGAGAGGCCTGTCTGTTCCTATGTATATTTTACTGTATATACGACAGTGTGGCAGCTGCATTACCCTCCCAAAATCATTTTTTTAAATATGAAGATTGCATTTTTTATAACTCTTAACTACTGACATATACACCCATATTGTCCATCTCTGTTTCTCAATCTGGATAACCTGCATTGTGGACCAAACATGAGACAAAAAAAACTAAAGGTAAATATTCTGCAAAATCTATGAAATAAGGCATTAAGAACAAAAGGCTAAAAATAGCAAAATTTCTTCTATTGTTGTACAACACTTGAATCAAGAGTGTTTCGGACATGACAGGTCCAGAAGGCAAGCCTAATAAGATTTGTGAAAGTGGTGACTGGATCTAGCCCATAAATAAGCTCAGGGAAATCCAGCCAAATGAAATTGATGGAAAAAGTGGACTGGTGTTATTTCACATTAAAACTTGGCTACCAGTCTAATAAGATTGATGGACTAAGCCTATCCCATAATACATTATTTTCTGACATCAACATTTGCTCAAACATTTTAAACTGTGGGTTGGTCTCATGATCAATAATTGGTACAGCTAAAAAACACATTCCTCAAAGCCACTAGTACATACATGTAAATCAATAAGCTTCTTTTGAAAACAAAAATTCTCTTCTGCAAGTTAACAACAACCATCACCATAAAATATTACAAAAAATGTATCAGTCTACTCTACCTGAACCAATATCTCATTACATACTGCCTTCAGATTCATACCCTCAGTGATCTAGCAATTATTTTTTAGTGAAGCTATCTTGATTGACCATCCTTCTGCCAACACAGTGTTATCTCTCAAGACAGGAGGACTTTCAATAGAGGTAAACAGATTTTATAGTGAGATCCAACTTGAGAAACTACCCTTGTACCGAAAGAATGTGGTTTTTAAACACAGGCAACCTTTGAATAGAGGTCACAACACAGAAAAAAATGAGGCTATTTTGATTGACAACCTTTCTGCCAATAAAAGTGGTCTCTTAGGATAGGTGGTCTTTCATCAGAGGTAACACAGTTTATAATGAAATCCTCCTCGATATGCAACCCTTCTGCCAGTGAAAAGCAATTCCTGAAGACAGATATTCTCTTAGTAGAGATCAACACATTATACAGTGAAAACTTTCCTTACAGACAATCATTTCTGCCAACAAAGATTGGTCTTTTATGACAGGTGGTCTCTTATTAGGGTCAACACAATTTACACTGAAAAGTGTGTGTCTCGAGAGACCAACCCTCCTGTCCACAAAAATGGTTCTTTCAAGACAAGTAGTCTTTCGTTATGGGTCAACATATTTATTATAGAGTGAAAAAGTACCTTGATAGACAATCTTTTCTTCTAACAAACAGTGGTTTCTCAAGACAAGCACTTTCAGAGGTTAACATAGAGATATACTGGAACACATTCAAGCTATACAGGAATTCAAAGTATACAGAGTTTATTTACAAATTTTTGTCTATAAAATGCAGATAAGTAATAGTTCCTGACACAAATGCTTCCACATATCAAAACCAGGAACAAAATTTTCATTCCATCAAAGACCTTAAAATTACCCTGGACTTCTTCACTGGCATTCCATAGCAACACCATCTTTCACATTAGAAATTTTGGGGTGGGATGTGGACATAAAAGATCTGGTTGGCTAGTTTTCAATGGCACTCTTAACACATTGGTTTTATAATGCAAAAAAATGGATGCTATGTGCATTTCCTTGAGGCCTGAACAAGCCCAATGCTCTACCAGCTAAACTAATACCACTACTACAACTACACATAAGAAAGTTTTAATTTATTTAAATTATGCAAAACAATTTAATATTAAGCAACTAATTTACAGTGTTTGTTCTTACTGTAAGACAGTCTATGCTTAAGATGGCACATTTGATTAATATAAACTATGCTAACAGGACAAGCTCAACATATGCTGTGTATGTTTGAATTACAGTACTTGTTCTCTGCGACAACACTCACTCTAACAGACCCTATAATTCAATGTGAAACAAAATCAGTCTTGGTCACTAAGCTGTACGATGTATTCTAAAGAGTATCAAATTAACATATCCTGCTGATCTGTGAAGCATCTTAATTTTATGTTTGCAGTCTTCATAAAATAACCCATATAATGTCAAAAATTTAATCTGGAGCCACATTAACATGCACACAGGTTGTGTCTTTTTTTTCTTTGTTTCCTATAAAAGAAAGGTGGTGTGATGACCAATATCAAAGCAAGCAAACACTGATCTGAAAAGACGACAACCAAGCATCTGATAGTGAATTTTAATAATCCCTTTATCTCAAACACTGTCTTTTATGGACAGGAGTCCTTAAATTTAGGTTACAATAATTAGCAGAAATAAAATTTATTCTGTATCACCAGAATAAGGTCATAACACAATCATAGCAATGAATGGAGTCCTCATATGTCACGATGGGTAGATTTGTATAACACTCTATGCCATCAATAGGGCCTACTGAATATTTTCCTCTATGGACAGGTGTCCTGTACATGAAGGTATCCACAAAGGCAGGTTTTATCATAAATCAGTGGAATATAAATCAAAGTCCAACTAGACTGGACAATAAAAATTCTCTATTGGGCAAATGATATTTTGTTTGATTAACCCATTCTTTTAACAAAGAAAACAAAAGAACAAAAAATCCAACTTTCAAGACAATTTTACAAAATAATCCATGTCCAGCTGTAAATTGAGATTCTTGATCATATAAGTGCATCAAGATTCAACTGATATGTGCTGTTATTTTCATGTTAAAAAATAAAGCAATTACTGAGAGACAATCAAATCAATTAATGAATGGACAAATTAAAATATAGACGATTATTTTGTGACAAAGTGTAAAAAAATATAGAAAATTTAAACATTAAAATCAGGGTTCCCACAGGTAACAAGATTTAAAATTTCTTTACTACCCTGACTAACGGTTCAATTTCCAGAACCATGCATTTCATGCTAACACACACACACACACACACACACACACACACA
>QKMX01354859.1:61656-79288 GCA_003401595.1 Venustaconcha ellipsiformis
AGTCAACTGTGGTGCCCCAATGACCTCTTGGGTTCAGGGACTGATGATGGTCCAAACTAATAGGGATGGGGCATGAGAACATTCCAGATAATATGAGTTTAAATAATTGAGTTTATATGTTTTAATAGCAATGTTTACATGCTACAACTCTCAAACTTTATAGTGATGTTTATAAAGAGTTGCATAAGTGACTCATGTTATAAATGAACAAGCCTTATAATGATGGGTGTTCTAACAAGGATGTGCAATAACACTGCATAACAACAAAAACTATATCGGCTATATGAGAACAAATTATAATTGGTTCTTATTAGCCAAAAACTACATTTAAGCAAAATAAATAAAGAAGCAATGACAAAACAAAATTTAACCAATGTTGTGGGATCCATTACTCTACCATCATAAGTGGTATACTGAGGGTGCTTCACAGTGAGGGACCACAAACCTATGTTCATTTTGACGAACATAAAAGTTGAACAATTTAGGTTTGCTTGTTCGAGGCTCGATTGTACAATACTGAAACATGAAACTAATTCTCTCATACCTGGCAAAAGGCGAATTTTCATAGACTGTGATTCCTCTGGCAGTCCAGGTATCTTCACTGTAATGTTGAAATTCTGAACAAGAAAACAATGTTAAATATAAAAAAAAATTGTCTATGACAGAACTACTCATTACTCTTAAAGCAGCTGTAATGACTCTTCCATTGACCTTATACCATGTGATTCTATCCAATGAATTTCAACAGATGTACTGGCTGGAGCTAGAGCATGTACTGCCACACAATTTTTATAATTTGTTTTTAAAGACAAGAACTTGCCTTTATATTTCAAGCCCCCTTTCCTCCACAAACATATATACAAGAAAAAAGTTAATAACACAGATCACCCAGGATTTGTGACAAACACTAACCCATTATGTGATTAAAAATATAATGCATTTGATATGACTGTATGTCTTATTGTTTAGTATACTAATGTTGATATTAACAAAGCAAAAAACACATTACATATGGAATCAGTACCAATACAGCGTACATCATATTTCTAAGGTATTATGTACTTATTTATATAACCTTCTGCACATGCTAATAGTATATAACATAGTTCAAATAGTGCCTTCCTGTCACTGTAAAGATAACATACAGTGTGGCATACAACAGTGTCTTCATGTTACTGTACAGATAACATACAGTGTGGCATACAAGTGTCTTCATGTTACTGTACAGATATATAGTGAGGCATACAAAAGTGTCTTCAAATTACTGTTCACATACATACAGTGTGGCATACAAAAGAAAAGATTTTGCCAGGATTTTATCACAATGGGGAGCTCTCTCCTTCACAACAAAATAAGGGGGGATTAGAAAAAAGAGGGGAAGGGGTTGAAATGTCCATAATTCAGTATTTAATACTAAAAAAGCTATCACTCTTTCTACTTGTTCTATTTTATTCAAGTCTGCTTAATCTAAATCCTCAAAAGATATCTCCTCAAGATGTATAATAATTAATCTGTTGATGGGTTCTTAAATTTATCCCATCCTATCTGTGTATGAATATTGTTGTGTGCTGAAAGCCACTTGCACAGTCTGCTATGGGCATATGAAGATCTAGCTTAGCCAGCTTAAACAAGTTGGGAAGCTGGTCTTTATAGTCATGTAAAATTTTACACTGCTCCAAAATAAGATCTTTTCCTGACACAGGCTTTGCCAATGTTTCACTTTTCACCTTCTTTTGAATCAGTACTTTGCTGACTACCAAGTCCGATTTATGCTCCATAATGCTTATAGTACAGCCTTTAGTCCATTAGTCCATAATGCTTATAGTACAGCCTTTAGTCCATAATGCTTATAGTACAGCCTTTAGACCATAATGCCTATAGTACAGCCTTTAGTTCATAATGCTGTAGTACAGCTTTTAGATCATAATGCAGTAGTACAGCCTTAAGTCCATTAATGCTGTAATACAGCCTTTAGGCCATAATACTGTAGTTCATCCTAAAGTCCATATTGCTTTTAGTACAGCCTTTAGTCCATATTGCTTTTAGTACAGATTTTAGTCCATAAATGCGGTAGTACAGCCTTAAGTCCATCAATGCTGTAGTACATCCTTTAGTCCATCAATGCTGTAGTCTGCCTGTTAAGTAGTTTAATCAAATTTATAACCTCTTCGGATTCTTTTCTTATTTAATTTACCTGAACCCTTGGGGTGCTACATACTCTTTTTTGCATAAAATAATGCAAGGATGAAATATTTGTGAAAAGAAATGAAAATTGTACTCTGTATTTTATTTCATTGTACTTTTCTACATTTCAAAATAACACTTAGTATGGGTTAATTGTCCATTTCGCATGTTCATCACACTTGTATTCAACATGCACAACTTTAAGCTAAACTGATGGAATTCTTGCACATAACTTGTTTCCAAGTGTCTTACTTTGTAAAATTTTTTCATGATTTGTGCACTCATGTGCTCTGGCTGTAGCTCTGCAATAGTGTCTTCATGTTTTTGTACAAATAACATAGTGTGTGGCATGCAACAGCATCTTCATGTCGGTGTACAAGTAACAAAAAAACCCCCCAAACAATACAAATTGATACTGATTGGGAAAAGGAAGTAGCACCTCTATCTATATGGGACGAAAATCATACAGCAAATATGGGTAATGGATTCCAAGTGATTGTGTTTGTCAGAGATTAATGACATACATGAAACACTGACCATACATTATATTAAAAAAATCTTTTATGTTTACTTACACATAATATTGTACATCCTTTCATAAGTGTAGGAATTTAATTTTGTACATAATTCATGAAAACCTAAGTAGAAACATGTAGGATTTCATATTTTTACATTTGATTTTATGTTAACTGTTATATTCTTTGAATGCCTTTGATGTAGATACTTGTCCATCTTTACAGTACAAAGGCAAGTTTACACTAATTTTTCTTTGTGTTGTTGAATTGTTTTATGTTCATATATATGGTATTCGATAGTTGCCACTTACTTTCCCTGCAGATGAAGGTATTGTTCCTTTAGCAACCACATCTTTCATCACCAGGGTGTTACCTTTGAACTGAAGACCAATGAACTGAAGGTCCAGACCACTGGAAGTATTGTCCACAAAATATGCATAATTAGCAAAACACAATAAATGATAACTGAGTGCCCTGCTGCTATGATTTTAACTGGATGTTTCCCTGAACATACTATAGCTTTGCCATTTTAAACCAGCTCTATATTTACTTATGATTTAAAAAGCCAATATGGTTTTATTCTTTAATGAAAACTTGCCATAAGATGGCTATAAAAATAAAACCCATCAGTTTTGAAGGTGAACTAATTTAAAAATCACATTGAAGAACAAAACTAATTTTAATTTCTAAGCTTGATTTGACAAATTGGATGCAAAACTGTCCATTTATGAGTTTCAAATTTCATTTTAAAACTGCTGCTTAAAATAGATTTGAATAATGAAAGAATTTTTAACAATTCTTTAACATAACTCCTTATAGCTCACAGTATCAATCGAAGATGAACACAACTTACCTCCCCTCAATCGTTGGTTTGAGCTTGTTAGTTGGTTTAGTTGGGTTATTGAACTCATCATGCAGATCCAGGGGTATGTTAAAGGGTACACCCACTCTGAAAGGTCCCTCCAGAAGCCCTATGGTAAATTTCTCTGGTTCTGCCTCTGTTGTGAGATAAATATAATAAATGCTGCCTTAATACACTGGTACTGCAGTTATAGAATTCTAGCTGAGTGGTTACTTAAACTACAACTGTTTTCATTTTTGATATGCCCTTTAATGTTTTCCATTTGAAAGCAAACTGCAAACTAAAAAAATAATTAAATCCATATTGTCGTATAAAATACATATAAAGTATATCTGTAGGTGACATAGATGTAATAGTCCTGTAATTTGATTCACCTACCTGTTACTGAGAATTTGATCTTGTGTGATGGGAGTTCTTTCCCAGCATACGTATTGCCTCCACTCTCATTCAACACCACCTGCAGCTGAAGGGTGTAATTTCCCATATTTTTTATGTTCTCTGCAAGACAATAGTAAATTTTAGATTTCTGATTTTATTATCTTCAAAGATAAAAAGTCATAAACTAAATGCAAAAACCCAAACAATAAAACATGAGATGCAGGTCACCGAGACTTTCTTTTTCTTGTACATACTTTATATTAATAGAGATGTAAATAATTATTCACTTTGATTATTCTAGTATAAACATAATTTCAGAAATAAACATAAAATCCAAATTTTAACTTAACTCAGTGAAGTTCTAAATATTGGTCACAATAACTTATTTTGTGAAGAGGGAGTAGTATTTCTCGAGTTACATCCCCTGATAGACTTTCATGACTTAAAGTGCAACAATGTGTATACAGGATGTAAAAAACATAAACTAAGCCAGCAAAATTGGACTTCCTTTGTTTTACGGGTTAGTATTACCATATTTTTGTGTGTATAACATGCACTTTCTTTTACATAAGGTCTGATGAAGGGATCAAGACTCCAAAACTGCTTAAATGTCACCTTTATTTATTTTGAAATATTAAATCGAATGCTTTGTAACTATGTGGTTTACTATAACCTTATGAAAGATTTAAATAATGCATACAAACCTCAACAATTCCATTCTTTGATTGCTTTATGTTAGTAAATTCATTTCATTTCAGATTACTGAGTATCTTTTTGCTCTGTGTGACCAATATAATTGGTGTACTATTTAAAATAGCCAACTTTCGTCATAGTTTAAAAATGGAGCAAAATGATAAAGATTTTAAAAATGTGAATGTGTCAGAATTATTTTTTTCCTCATTCTTGGTCAAAAATCAGTGTGCACAATATACACACCAAAATAAAGAAAAATAGATGCAGGTAATTGCTAAGCTTTTTTATTTGAATTTGAATCTCAAATTCTTTCAACAAATCTTATATCATTATTTTTCAGAAAATGTTAATACAATAAAGTGAATGTAATATAATAAGAGTTTAAAAGAGTTTTGCTTTTTAAAAAAGAAAGTGTGATACATTTGAAAGACTTTTCAAGCCTTACCCATCTTCCTGAACCAGTAGGGCCAGTTTTTGCCATGCTGACTGATATGGGAAACTATGACTTGATCACCTGGTCCTGCCGCTGAAATCCATGTTTAAATTATAATGAAACCAGCAGACAAAGTTAAGGACAGCTAAACAGAATGTTTAATTAAAGTGTGGACAAGACTAACAGATAATAATATAACTTGTGTGGATATCTTGGTGGGAAATCTTTTTAAAGGTTTACAAAAAGTTTTCATTTTGCAAAATAAAGTCTCTTTTAATCTGCTTTTGTACAGCAAGTAATATATCAAGGTAAAACCGATGTCTTTGTCAAAGATCATAATTAAAATGCTCCCTTCAAAAATATCGGAAAATAAACAAGTGAAACTCAACCCATTATTGAGTCCTGTACAGCACCTTACCTGAGCTGTCTATAAAGGAGGGTATCATAATGATGTTATTGTGATTTATTAATTTCAGGAGGACAATTCAAAATGGTGTGTGAGAATGTCATCCGATATCACTCAAAGTGCAACACTGCAGTTAAATTCTGATGGAAAAAAAAGTGAAATTAGACATCTAGCCTAATGCCACAATTTCTTTCCATTCCTGATGGTCATTACAATTCATGGTGTTGAAATTAAAATTTTTTAGTACTGGATAAACTTACTGATTTTGTTTTCAGGCTTTTCACATACCATATATGCCCATGTAAAGTCAGATCAAAATTCAAAATGCACAGATTTAGATCTGCTCTTGCATAATGTGCTTGAAGATCTGAGTCAATGCTGTTTGCCTTCACTAATCCGTAGAATAAACATCACAGACCCTGGTCTCCAGTGTATTTTACAATGGCAAATCAGGTTCTATCTAGCTTACAGTTGGAACAGGTTTCAAATAAATGTATTTAAACATTTCAGAGCTTACCATGCCAGATGACCTTAAGTTCTACAAGTAACTTCTTGGACACTGCAGCTGTGCCTGGCAGTTTGCTGATCTTCTCTCCCTTTTTGTTCAAAATTTCAACTTTCATATCTCCTAAAATCAGATAAATGCATTCTAATGTTAGCCAAGAATCTGTATATTTCTAATGTATGAAAAAGATTTGTATTCAATTTGTGATTTATGATAATATCTTGTGCACCATTTTCTCAAAGTGATGGAACTCCATAAGTAAACATTCTATAACTGACTTTTAAACTTATCTCACTTTCTCATCACCAACCATGTGGAAATTGACAAAACATTAAGTGAGTGATTTTATTAAAAAGACAGAAAATATTCCTTTTAGGGCACAGAAAAGCAGGCTAGAGGTTTATGAATACCATTATCCATTTTTTTTGTCAAAATACCATATTTATTTGTGCATAAGTTGGCTCTGACTGCAAACAAGATACCCTCTAATCTGATTTAGCATAATGTGCCTGCAGATTAGGGTCTAGTTTGTTTAGCTACTAACAAATGCATAGACCCAGCAATGCCAGCAAATTAAGTGATGACATATATGGGTCTGTTCAGTTTGCAGTTCTATTCAAATATATGTGAGTATATAGTATATACTGTATGACATTTCTGTTAGTACTTAAGTTCATGGCTTTGATGGGTCTTTTTGTGGCAACTATGAACCACCTGTGCAAATTGGTACCCTGTGCAATAAAAGTAAAATCACAGTACTTCAAGATATCAAGACATAGAATAAATGGGTTTTTACATTATAATCTGGTCCTTATTATCCATTAAAAAAACAACTAATGATGGAGTACATTTTTCAAGATTGTTATCATTAATAGATAAAAATCAGATATATAGGGGATCTTACATGAGGGCTAATTTCTAACAAAATGTTTCAAACAACCTTGGCTACATAGTGCAGATTAAGATTAGGTATTCCAAAAAAGGCACGCAAAGCTAAGGAAAGGTCGAAAAAACGAAGAGACCTTAAAATACTAAATCTAATTGTTTACATATACACTTCATTATTTTCTTTTACAAAAAAGTCCAAAATGTTTTTAACTGGAACATCATCACAGGACACATTTAAAAGGATGTATTTATTAGCAGCCTTTTAAGACATGTTGGATTATGTACTGGGCCAAATCCATAAACCTGACCTTCATGAGTTTAAAAAATTTGAAATGTTCACAAATGTAGTCATCCATTATCACATGGCAAAACACAATTTTGTCAACAAATCTTTTGAAATTTGTATTGGTTCAGCCATAATCTTAACTGGCACTACAACCTATTTTAAGGTCACCATGTGATAAAATTAACCAGTAAGATGTCATATATATTAGTTCACACATTATCAGAAATCTGAATAGGTCAAAACAAAATGCTGATGATAGTTACTTTAAGAAGGTATGATATAGTAAGAGCATGTGATGGATGTACAGACGTAATAGGAAAGACATGTGTAATAAGAATTTAATAGGACCAGAATAATAAGAGAGCAAGCAGAACAAGGATAGATGTACACACAAAAGGACACATAATACACACAAAAGGACACATAATCACACAATGAGACAAGCAAGCAACAGATACTGCATACCTATAGTCTTTCCAGCTGGTCTTTTCTCATTTTGTGTCACTTCAAATCCATCTGGCCAGGTGATTACTAGTTTATCAGGTAACCTAATAGAAAAAGTATTTAGAAACTTACTTTTTCTATACATATAGTAACATGCAATGTATGTAGAGGGTACAGCTATTTCTACTTGGGGGCAAGAAAAAAAATCTAATTAGTTATGATTATTCATCCTAATAGTACCATACCTACTTGCATATAAGTCACTTCAAAGTACAAACTACATAAACCAATGCCATATTTGCATAATGTGCAAGCAGATCTAAGTCTCTTGAGTATGATAAATCATGAACAAAACAGGTACTGATAATGATGGATGATTTTTGGGTCTTATCTTACCTGCTGATTAATCATGTGATTGGTACAAACATATGTGCCTGCAACACATGTCAGTTTAAGGGTCCTTACAGTAGTATGTACAGAATACATCCAAATTAAATCCTACATTTAACAACTTGTAAATCCCTGTGGTATTAAACAACCCTACCTCCTGTGACCATTCAGATTTAATGGCAACATAGGACTATTCCATCAAATAAACCTGCCAATCAGATACCACTTCTGCTCATACTTTAAGACATGTCTTTATTATCATTTTCCAAACAGTAACGAAATAAGAGAACCCTCCATGTGAGTCTGATTTCATTCACCTTCATGGATAAGCTTGTAAATGTAAATTCATAAATGTATTGAAAGTGGGGGCTCGAAAAGACCTTGTCAGTATTACTCAAGAACATGATGTCATACAATAAATATGCACTATCTAAATTACTTGTAAGTCAAGCTTGATAAACTTCATGTTTGAACTGATCACATTCAGAAAAAAGCATAAAAAGGTTGTCATTACTGAATGCTGCTTTCTAGTCTATGTCCAGTAGGTGCTAAAAAATACTGGGAGAAATAACAATCATCTTAATGATAGTAATGTTTAATACTGTTAATTACTGAATGAAATGCAATCTGGTCATAACAATCAGAAAATATGGAATTCATATGCTATTACGAACAGCACATTTCTAAGGTCAACATGTCGAAAACCGGAGAGTCTGGATATTTGAATAAATAATGGTTGTTAAGTGTGATAGTGTTTTAAGAAAAGTAAATTATATTAATATTTTTTCTTATTAAAAATCAAAGATATAAAATACAAATTTCAAAAAATTTGGAATTAATGGCATTTAAATTATGAAATGCCACAACATATTGCATATACATGTAATAAAATAAAAACAAATATTTCCGACAGCTTAAATTGACAATAGTACTGTAAGTTAAAGGTTGGGTTTGGTTAACATTTGTTAGACAATGAGAATTAGGTGTTTTACCAAAGGACTCAATACAGCAAAATTTCACTCTCTAGACTGTGTACACTTTAGTGTTTTCCAAGCTAATTTAATCCATCATAAATTTTCTCTATAGTTTTACTTGCTTTATTTCTTGCTTTTCTTCAGCTTCAAAAATTACAAATTTTTCAAATTAATTCCTACTTTGCCAACAAAGACAACATATTTTATTCATACTTATGAATTTTGTATTCTAAAATTATTTTTAAAATTATGTTTTAAATTTTGTTCTGCATTGGAGATATCTCAGCAAAACCACAATCCAGTGAATCTGAATAATTCTTATCATATGTTACTTCCCTTGCTTTAATATGCACATCAGTATGCTTTCAATTCAAATAATTTTGTTGATCAGTTTTTGAGGACTCATTTATAGGTTTATTTTTTTTCAGTGCTGGTGTATATATGTGACAGCAGATAGTATCATTTAAACAAACCTGAAATCCCTCTATGTTGGCATATTTTCTTTCAAATTTGGTCAAATTCTAATTAGTAGTTTTTCAAAAATCACTATTTTATTTTTGTAATGGTAGCCAATTATTGATGGTGCAACAGCATAATCTGTACAAAGTGAAAGGCTTCTGTGTCACGATGCTTTCAATTAAATTCAGTCATAAAAGTATGTAGAAGAAATAGTTTAAAGGTTCCTCCATTATTAACAACGGTGGCCACATTTACAGGCAGATCAGCAAGTTTGGTCAAATTTTTGTTTGTAGTTTTGAAGAAGTTGTTTAATGGATTTTGTCTATTCTTTAATAAGAGTCACTTTCCTATTTCTAGTAATGGTTGTCAGATTTGAAGACGGATCAGCACTGAACTTGAGGTCTTCCTGCTTGGCTGTTTTCTGTAAAATATTATCAAATTCGGTTCCAGTGTTTACCAAGAAATCATTTCAAGGGTTTAAATATTTTCAGTAAAGATAGCCATATTTGATGGCAGATCAGAATAGTATATATAGAAACTGAAAGCTCTCCATGCTGGGATACTCTGTGATAACTTTGGTCAAAATTGGTCTATTGGTTTTTGAGATGTTTAAAATATCATTTTATTGATGGATGCATGGTGGACAACAAATGATGCATGATGGGCAGTCTGAAAACATAAATGCATGAATAACATTATTTTCAAATTATTTTAAAAATTTACACAGGTTAAATAAAATTATTTTGGCCAAAGTTTTTGCCATCCAAAAGCAAACAAAATTAGAGTAATCAACCACTTCCAACTATTTTTTTTAGCTTGGAATTTTTCACGAGTGTTTAAGTGACTGAACATATACATGTGTAACCAACAATCCTAAAATACTTCAGTACTAATTTTAATGTTAAGTTCCAAATCTTTTCTGCTAATTAAGAACTCTTGGAAGGGAAAATAGTAAACAGTGTATGATGAATACACTACAATGTATTACCTAGGGTTGGTTGGCAAATACAGGTGAATTACTTATTCAGGGTTGGTTGTCAAGTACACGTGTATTACTTTCGGTTGGGTGTCAATTACAGATGAATTACTTACAGTTGGTTCTCAATTACTGGTGATTTACTTACTTTGGGTTGGGTGTCAATTACAGGTGATTTACTTACTTTGGGTTGGTTATCAATTATAGGTGATATGTTAACTTTGGATTGGGTGTCAATTACAGGTGAATTACTTACTCAGGTTTGGTTGTCAATTACAGATGATTTATTTACTTTGGGTTGGTTGTCAATTATAGGTGAGTTACTTACTTAGCTTCCTCTTCCTCAATGTACTTCTTGATCATCTGGGGTGATGCCAGCCTATCAAGTTTGGACAAAGGAACAGTTTTCACTTCTGCATACAGTGATCTGGGCTCCTACAAATGAAGATGATAATTACAATGTGAATTTGTATTGCATCTATAATTCCCCTTATTAATGCTCAAAATATCATGGTTGCTCACATAGCAATCAAACCTGTTGCATGCATTCACTGAACAAAGTAAAAGTATTGGCCTTTTAAGACAGGTGACTGCTTGATGCAGGTTTAATCCTTCAATAGCACACGGCAAGGAATCTTGAAATGTTGATTATGTATAGTGATTGTTAAATACTGGCTGCCTTTAAAACAAGTTTGATGTAATACAAGTAAACATCCTTAGGTTAATAGTTTACAATAAGTCAAATATTTAATCTATTAAAGAGAGCAGTATATGTAAACCATTATTTGAGATTTTTTTCATCAGTTTTATTACAGTTCACTACCATTGTGTCTCAAGGAAATATGTCAATAAAAAATTTTAAACATGGGATATCCTATATTACATGTGATCTTTAAAATGGAGCTAATAGCCAGTTTCAAACTGCCATGCCCACTATAAATCACGGGATACTATATTTCCAAAAATACTTGTCACCAAAATGATACATATGCTTAGTTCTTAGTCTGCAGAAAGAATGAGTCTGATATGGGACTGAGTTATGCACTCTCTTTTTTACACTTTCAAAATTTGTCTGTCTTTACTGTATAAATGAAATTTAAAATGAACTAGGATTAATAAAAATATGATTGAATGTCCCTAAAAATACTTATGTGCAGATGTCAGTTCAAATCTTGTGTGATACAGAAATGTGGAATAAACAGCTATATCAAATACCAAATCAAGCTAGTAAGATTAAATGGGAATGCAATAAAATCAAGCATTAAACCTTACTCATGTAAATTTTATGTTGCAAGCATGCTAAAGTTAATATATTTACAATAATACAATGACAGTAAAATGTTATGATTTACAGTTTATATCAAACAATTTAAGAGGATGTATTTGTCTTATTAAATAACTTATATATTCCTTAAGCGATCTACAATGGTGGGGTGGGTGCTCAATTATAAAAATAAAATAAAACTTACAGCTGGTAAAATATACAATTTTGTATCTCACCTGTGTGATCTCCAGGTCACCACCTGTGGCATACACATCTCCATCGTAATCACCAAACAGTAAGATCCTATTTATTGTCCCATGCAGAATTGGAAGGGTACGCATTATCCGAACCTGAAATTTTTAAAATAAAATTAAGTAAGGAATTGAATCCATTATTCATCTTTTCAAAAGTGGTAGACTGATTTTAAAAAAATATTCAAGAAATTAATGTTCTGTCAAATGAGATCACTCAAGACTCACCTCTCTCAAGTACCATGATGATGTCAACTGATGTTAATTCTGTTTTTCTGCATGCTACCAGCTGATAGATGGTATATGGAAAAAGTAGGCATTACAAATAGCAAATTCTCTGCAGTTTTTTTTAAGAAGAATATTATTCAATCTTCAACTTCTTACTCTTATATTTTCTAGGACCTCAAAAGGCATTGGATTGTGTAAAAAGACTGGCTTTTGTAAGAAGTCAAAAAGAGAGTTTTAGTAGTTCAACAAGGAGCAATGTCACTTAAACAGTCAGTAATAACGTGAATAAGGTGACCTTTTTATATATATCCTGCAATTCAAACACTGCCTACCTTCCAAACTTCACAACACCTTCTCACTAATGATGTCAGTAAATGAAGCATTATATATGTATCTAACATAAATAATAAAAGACCCAGTATTTGGTGCTGATGAAATTATTTGGGCCAGTGGCTGATAAAGGGAGTAATTTACGGAGGATAGGATAGGAAATAAAAATCTGACATTAACTAGAAGGCAGAGCTAATGTTCATGTGATACAACCAAAAAAGGACGGCTGGACTGTATTTTTGTACATCTGAAAGAAATTACAGTCCATCATGTCCTTACAGCTTCTATCCAACTGTTAATGGAATTCCACATGAAATACAATAGTGACCTTCAAATTTATATTAGAGTAGGTTAAGCATTAACCTTACCAATTGTCCCTCTTTAAAAACCTTCGCATCCCATTCCACCTGTTTGTATACACACCACGGATGCTGTCTTTGTTTGGGGAGGTCTGGCCGTGTAATTTTCCCCATAAAACCACTAAAGTGGATCTGCTTGTCCAACTGCTCATGGCACTCCTTTAACCAGTTGGTAAACTCTTTCTCAATTGATGTTCTCTTTTCCTGTTGAGGTATTTATTGGAAACACGACATATTAGCGGTATAACCAGGAGCAAACATTTCCAGTTTCTCATGAGTTGTTAAGGAGATAGCAGACTATTTTTAAAATGTTCAAATCTTTACTGCTAACAAGCTGTAAAGACCTACCATTGTATACCATGACAGCGTCTTTAAGTAGTTTACCCACAGCTGTCCCATGATTTTTGTTCTAACTGAAGTTTGTCATCCTAATACAGGCAAAAGAGCTATCTAACATTTAACAGTTTAAAAAACCCAACTAAGTATGCATGTAGTCATATCTAGTGCAACTGATAATCTTTTAGCTGACACACCTGTCCCTTTCTATACCAAGCACCGTTTACAAGAGCTGATGTAACCTTATCTTGTGTAAACATTTTTTTATGAAAGTACGAAAATAATATATGTATTATACAAAAAATACAGGGATAAAAAGTAAATTATTTGTTACTTGCAATATTGGACAATTATTGGTCTCTTTCATAAAATACAGGATTTTATAGGGCACAATCAGACCATTTTTCAAATGCAAAATAGGAAAACAAACTACATAGAACCAAAACATGATGATAACTGCAGAAAAATGTATCTGACATAGAATGTGCTGCACACACAAAGTGTTTATTTGATTATGAAGATAATCTATATTTGACAGATTTCACAACATTCAAAATTGATCAGGTTACACAGAACTGAACAGGAAGATGGCACACCTTAAATATAATGGCTTAAAATACCTAAAATAAAGAAATTATTGTACAATTTTCTACAATATAGGACTTTAATAGGATCCTATATTCTTTCTAAGAAGAGCAAATATGATCCATGCTATTTACACACATTCCCTAAGCAAAAGGCATACCTGTCCATTTATTATGCGAGAATATGTTGACTGTTTATCCCTCAATTTCATCTCAAGGTCAATGAAGGTCAACTTGTTGGTACTGACTTGAAACTTGTCATCTGTCCACAACACTCCTGATATTCTAGACATAAATAACAACAGCATATATTCACATTTATCCATCAACAGAAATGTACTTTTAAAAACTCTATTCAAAGATTTTTTTAAAAACATAAGCTTCCACTGATGGAGGACAAATCACACCAGATGAGACAAAAAACTCGTATTGACCAATAAATGCTAATGCAAATTGCAATATTTTTTTTAGCATAGATATCCTGAATTCTACATTGGTTTAGATAAAAATCTCTTGCCAATGAAGCTGCACTGGTTTTAAACTTAGAGTAGGAAGGTCGCTATTTAAAAAACATTATATATATATTTAATGAGATGTAAAAAAATGTTTTTTAATTTCTTTACCATGTGGGATAAATGTGCTATGGTAGGCAATTAAAAACATGGACAGTAGGTCAATTGGAAACATAATGCCTTGTTTAGCCTATGTTCAAATGCAGTCAAAAACAATGATCTCACAAATAAAGGCAAATAGAGAATTTTTTATTTTGCATAAAGTTTTGTGTCAAATAATAATACAAATATTAGGTAAAGAAAAGTCACCAAATCTTAAACATGACAAGGAAATAGAATCCTGGAGATGTAAAATTTATGTATGGAACATGGTGAATTGTGTTTGTAACACAGACCTTATTCTCTTCAATTCAAGTTTTATACGCTGTCCATGGTGAAAAGTTTACACTTAAGTTTCAACATTCTCCTCAATTTACTACTTGTTGTTTTAGAACATTTGTTCCCCTACACACTGTTAACAACCATTTAATGTTTCTTAAATTATCTAACCATGGCTATGGTAGTTCAGCTGCAAGCATCAGACTTGTTATCCAAACTTCACAGGTTTGGTACTTATCCTGCCTAGCCCAAGTCAGCCAATAATGTGTTTAAAGTTCTGTTAAAAATGTAAACCAACCAGGCAAGTTATCTGTAAGTTTAAATTATGTAAACTGACCTGTTGTAGCACTCTATGGGTAAAGTCTTCATCTTCTTTGGAGAACCACACCACTCAAAACTAAAAAAAACAAAACAACAAGGATTAGCAAAATCTTGAAATGATAACATAACTTAAATTAAAATGTTGATATTACTCTGTGTGTGTGAGTGTGTTTCCTTGTCATGTTACCATCAAATCATTAAAACCGGAGAGTAATGTACTTCATTAATCAATAGTTTGCAGATAGTGAAAGCAAAGTGACACCCAGGTCATGATCTTCTAGATGCAATATCATCATTAAATACATTCAATGAATATAGTGTATACTATAAAAAAGATCCTTGCAATCCTTCCCAAGCGATAGTTAGTTAATCTCCTGACATGGTACCAGGGCTAGTAACATTATCAGCACAAGTAGTGATCCTGGACCTAAAATTGTTTCCAATTAGCAATATTCATTTTAAATACTAATACAGCATTTAACAATACCCTCAATGCATTAGTATTTTATATTATTTTGAATTTACCTGCATTGGAATCTAATTATTTTTGTGATTTGTTTAATACAAGTTTTCAGTACCAGACTGCATAAACTGAGGTCAGATAATTTCTTCTGTTCCAATGATTCTAACATGATTGCAAATGAAAGCAGTGTCATGTTTTACATTGGGAAGAGGTCTTACATTGAGAACAGTGATATAGCTTAAGGGGAATACAACTTTTAAAAAGTTAATAATATACCAGCATAAATGAGACTGATATGCTTACACATATCACTACTTGCTATTACAAGCAAGCTACTTATGCTGAGTCCATTCAACAATGTTGTCTCACCAAAATTACCATTGGCGACCACATGGTAAATCATTTAAAAAAAACACTACAGATTAGGCAATTCAAAAAAAAAGTTTGTGTTGTCATCTTCAGGATTAAGACATTAAGTCAGTGACATTCACTAGTGTAACATTTCTGAGATTGTAAATGATAATTTATGAGACTGAATTTCCTGATAAAACATACCAAAATGCACAATATGAAAATAATCAAACCTTTATTACTTTTTCAAAGAAATAAAATTACAAAACTAAACACAGAATAGTGAATTATGAAAGAATATATTGGCCTTATATGTGCAGTGACTTAAACTAAACAGAAGCCAGACCAGGAATGGAAAATTTTTCAGTACTGCTGTTTTCTGGTACAAATTAAACAAATGAAAATGGCATCATTGCTCAGGGCAAACATTGGAAATTACTTAAGAAATTCTAGCACCATCCTGGCATTCAGTATCAACCATTTTGGTACAGATGAAAAACATGTAGGCACAAAATACTCACTCTTCAATCAGAGTGTAAGGAATCAGTCGACCATTCCAGTAACACTCAAAAATGGGTCGTCTTCCCCTGGCTGGTGTTTCACTAATAGCATAACCATGATCATCTTCTGGATCTGCAATGACTAAAAAGTCCACCAATAATACAAAATGCGCTGCTATGATTGAAAAATCCACCAATAATATAAAATAAGCTGCTATGATTGAAAAGTCCACCAATAATACAAAATGTGCTGCTATGATTGAAAAGTCCACCAATAATACAAAATGTGCTGCATGAGTAAAGTTCAAATGGAACGTACTTAAGAAATTCTAGGACACTACAAATTCGGGACAATCAAGGATTCCTACATTCACGGTATATCAATACTTCTCTGAGATGTGTTTCAGTGACCTAGTTATTTTGTGTATTTTGTGCACCTAGCTATTTGTATATTTTAGAACACTAAAATATACAATATACAATATAAAATATACAATAAATATTGATGACCTAGCTGAAACCCATGAGAACCAAAACTCTGAGAATAAATTGATTTTCGATTTTGAGGTTTACAGTCTACTGTGGGTATTGCAAAATGGGGAATTTTTTTTTTCAAATATAAGCAGATGTATAAAAAACATCTTCACAAAAAGTTATTATTTCCAGCTAAACAATGTACATTCCAAATATTCTTTTCTTGGTTTCCATTGGCAAGTTCAAAAGCAGGGGCACTGTCCTGGCTATTAAAACCATGGAATTTATTTTATTTTAAAAAGATCTAATGATATACAAAAGAATATCTGTAATCTGTAATAAGCAGATAAACATAATCTTTCTGGATTGACTTATCCACTAGCATTTAGTTATTACAATTTACATTAAAAACTGGCTCTACATCAAAGTGCAATGATGACAGACTTGCCTACTGTCAGTACTAATCTGTGAAAACATGCATGTTGATCATAATTTTTACCCAGTGTGCCCTTGAGACATTTCCAAGCACTCACTCACTGATATAGCTACTACAGTATTTGCTAACTGTAAATAACTTGCCCGTGATACATTTCTGACTGATACATTTACTACAGAATTGTCTAACCATAACTAATCTGGCCAAATGGGTGTCAACTCTGTTTACTAAATACATCAATATTCAATGCAATTTAAAAAATTAAAAAACATTTCCAAAATTGTAGAAAATGGTGGTGGTGGTGCTAAAGTAAAATTGATATTTGGAACTGAAAACTTGCTTTTGTTTTCAGAGATGTTGGTTTGCTGGGGAAAAAATTAAAAGAAAGGAAAATTGTGAACCAAATCTCAGTCTACTTAAGTTTCAATTTTGAGGGGTTTCACTATATATAT
>QKMX01354865.1:33399-44107 GCA_003401595.1 Venustaconcha ellipsiformis
GGAGAAACGGTCTCTGCCAAATTGGGACAATGCAGTGGATACAGATCAGTTCAATGAGAAGGTCAGGATCCACTCAGTGAGATAGGTAATTAAGAAAACCTGAAGATTTTTTAGTTACCAAGGTCAGAGCTAAAGATCACTAAAATATAAGATTTATATAGTGTTTAAAGACAATCAATCCAGTTTTTGAATTTAAAACTTTTTAAAAATAATTTAATTTTTCCCAGTCTATCATAAATATATTTAATACAAGCATGCCAGGTGGCATGAACAGCAAAGAAAATGCCCAAATGTTGGTGGTGAGTATATGAATATCCTGTTGTGTATTTGTTTCAGCCATTTATAATTCTGGTTGGTGGTTTGGTTCTGCGTTTGTGATATGTGCAATGATTTATTCTAATCCAGATTAACCCACCAATTAAAGAATGATTCATGTATCTTTTAATTTTAAAAAAACAATTTACAGATTTGCCAAAGGCAAAAGCATTGGAGTTGTCTGTGTTTAATTTTAGCAAGAAATTAGGCTAGCACTACACATTGATGTTACTTTGATGTCTGCATCTTTCTTGCATTATAATTGACTGATACAATTAATCTGTCAGTTAATGATGTGTTACCTGTCACAGTAATGGATAAGCCTGTGGTATTAAAAGCTCTGCTTTGATTAGCACCAAATATCAGAAAAGTGTAGAGCTGGATGATCCCATTTGGTTTGGCAGGTGGAGTCCAGTAGGCCTGAATGGTTGTATCATTTATCACAACCAGCTTAGGGGGGAGCATATCCTCAGGTGGAGCCTGTGCTGTTGCTATAGTAATCTAGAAAAATATAATGAATTTTTAATAGGTGAATCAATTACCACCTTATCACTACAACTTGCAATTCAAGCACCTGAAAATCAAAGGCAAAAGAAAATAGTACTGTTAACTCAAAAAACTAGAGAAATGGTATTTAATTTACCCATGCCAACATACCCCCATCTCTCGTACATTCTCACACTACCACTGTGATGGAGATAATTTTAAGGCCAATAAAGCATACAACTGTTCTGAAAAAAGTGTAAATATGATGATTGGTCAGTATGGATATATTCTTCTGATAAACATACTATCTACTTAATTTCACAGCAATCCATTGAAAACTGTGACAGTAGTTTCAATCACCAAAATTCTCTCCTATATTGCACCTAGTTGTAGGTCAGACACAATAAAAACTCACAAAATCACGAAAGCACCAAGATTCATAAATGCATAGCTTTAGATGATGATTATAATGTGTATCAAGCTTAATCCATACAAAATTCAAATACAAAACACTAGTTGCATTCACAAAATCCTACTCTACCTCTCATTCAGTTGCATGGCAAAACAAGGCCCATATCTCAACAACAAATATGCTCATTTCTAGATGATGGCCATAACATACAAAAAGTTTCACTGAAAAAATGATAATAAATTACATTCATAATACTGAGATGCAATAGTAATCCAACTGCAGGACTAGTTTTATTCACAAGGTTCTTTCATACAATGCATGCTGCATTAAGGCAAAACCACTAACAACATGAGTCAAAGTCTGACCAATATTGCTCAACTGCCATAAATTTGTCAACAAGCCAAATGTAATAATAAGGCAAGTAAAGACACAATAGTCAGGAAAATTTCAAACTATTTGGTAGAAATTGGTGATATTTGATATTATTTAATCACGTTTCTTCTCAGACTAATATCAGCTGTACTACATGGACCACTAATTTCTTTTATATCAATTTAAAAGGTAATCAAGGTAAAACTCTATCACATTTGGTCTCACATGTGAAGGCAGTTTTTGGAGAGAAAGTAGTTTCATGAAATCTGATTGCGACTGAAGCCACACCATTGTAAAGGTTGCCACCCATGATACAAATTTAATAGAGTATGCTCTAAGAAATATTCATATGAAGTTTAATCAAACTTGGCAACGCCATTCCAAAAAAGTTAAAAACTAGGTCTTCCATGTGTTGGTTATGGAAGCCAGCTGCCATATCTAGTTGCAGTCCTGAAACACTACATCCACATAAAATAAAGAAAGACAATCAATCAGCCTAGCAGAAGAAAAGACAAACATTGGTTCTTTTTATCAGAATTTGAAATTTAATATATCACTGCAAATTTTCAAAAATCCAGAGTAACTCAAGAGAAAACATTATACGTCTATGATAAGTGATTTTAACAGAAATTAGGCTGACATTACACAGATGTTACTGTGATGATGGCACCTTTCATGTATTATAGTCAGCTAAGATAATTAATCAATTAATTGACTTGTATTATCATGCCAAGGGACCAATAAATTCTCATCATTTGTCAATATAAACCCATATTGTAGCCATTGAGAAAAGTATTTATCTTCTCAAGGAAACACTCAGAGACATCCTGACAGTTGATGAACTCATTTTACATCTAAATAGAAGAGGGCATTTCACATTTATGACTAAACTGAAACCAAATCAAACAAGAGACAAACGTGGATCATCATTCTCTCACTTGTTTGATATGTGCCTTAGTCTGAAGACCCAAATGTAAACACAGCTGATGGATCAGAGGGGTGCTTTCTGTAGGAATTTCTTTTCATTTTGACTCCATACTCTAAGATGTCTGAACAAGACAAACAACAACCCTGCTATGAGACCAAGGCCCTGATGTCTATGGTGGCATAAATGGGATGGACATGTTACTTTTATGACATGGGTGTTCATACATCCAGTGGGATTTAGAGGGATTAAAGGAAAGGGGGATACCACCAGTCTGGTTTCCCTCCCTCATCTGGTGCTGACCTGTAGTCCCCAATGGGGTTCATCATTAGCCTTGCAAGAGGGAAGGTCTTAACCTGACCCTGTCCCCATACCTAGAGCCTCCAACGACCACTGCCCAGTGAATGCTTTCTGTTGACCAGTCACATCTAACTGATCTGTTGACAACTGTTGACCAGTCAAGCAGATCTGATCTGTGGAAGGATCCCTCCTCAGATTTTACAGGGCTAAATCTCAGGTCTCTCTCCTTTCAAGGTGGCTTGATCTGCTTGTTGCCATAATGTTATGGGTTCTGAAAAGGTTGCTGCTCTTCTATCATTGGAGTGGGGGAGAGGAAAGCTTCAACTCTTTGTCATGGTTAAAGCTTGGAGAGGGTATTGCTCCTTCTTTGGGAGGGAGAACAACCTGTTTTCTGCCATTTTTTCCTCCCAATATTGGAAAAATAAAGAAATTATATGCAAAGCATAGAGAATCTTTTTGATTTATGTATTTTTATGTTTTCAACCATCATTTATCAAAATGTTAAAGAATTACTGTCTGAGAAAGTCAAGTTAATTTTTTTGTACTACAATAAGTTTATCACCTGGGTATAATTACCTTTTCACTGGTTACACATCCAGCCACAGTGCAAGCAGATAACATATAAGTGTATGATTTGAAAGGCATTATGTTGGTATCATCACTGAACTGGATATCTAGTCCTCGATACAGCTCTATGCCATCCCTGGTCAGGATAAATCTCAGGATTTCTCCTGAAATGACATCACTGACAATATTCACATGCTACATTACAAAAAACATTTAGATTGATCCACAAGTCAAATCTGCTTACAATTTCTAAAATGGTCTGAATCTGAAACAAATTTTAAAAAAGTGTCCCTCAAAAGGTCTTACCACTATAATGGTCAAAAAGAATTTCTAGAATTAAGATAAGACCCCTTTTTTCTTGTAACTATTGAGTGCTGAAATCAACAGGCAGCCATACTGGACATAAGATCAGCATCATTTTAATTTATGACCAACTAGATACTATAACAAGTTTTCTGGTGAAAATTCCATGTTAATATGAGAATAAATTCAGAAGGAATAGCAATAACAAGTAAGATTGGCATCATTTTCATTGATAATCAACTAGACATGATAAAAGGTCTTTAAGTGCAAATCCCATGTTGATGCGACTTTTTGTTAGGAGGAGTTGTGATAGCAAGATTTTTAAAATGGCTGCCATGGTGACCATACTATGTCAGATTGGTACCATTTTCTTTTTTGGAATCAGCACAGTAGTTCAGAAAGTACAGCAATAGCAAAGCTGTGTTTACAGGCAATGGATAAAGGGCCTCTGCATAATCTTTCTGGTCTATGATCAACAGAGCTAACAAAACAGAAAGAATAACCTATATCTTATACTCACCAAAATGTCTATCAGAAGACAGAAAGAGTTCATATAAAATAGTATGTATTGACAAAGTATACAGGGATACAGTATGCATTGTGTGTGTGCATTTAAATTCATAATTGGTAATTTAGCATCTGGTGAAATGTGGATGGGCAGCAACATAAGTATGACTTATCATGTACAGTGTATTACTTAACTTTGTCATCAGTGGTATATAAATCAGTAAATGAGACTAAAATAAAATGTGGCCATCAGAAAGAAAGAACACTAAAGGAAATTATAATGAATAATAATGGGGTGTGGTATAATACAAAAGAAATGTTTAAAATAGAACCTGAAGTACCACTTGAGATGACACAGAGGTCATGTGACTGGACAGTCCATAAGTCTAAAGTGATGGTCACCTTGTACTTTTGTTACTAATGAAGTTTTGTAATTTAAATGTTCTTCTTACATTTTAATGGTTCTGGCAAATGACAATAGGACTTGGATTATTAACTATTCCAAATAATTGGAGTGATTATGTTTTGATTTTTTTCTTATTGTGATGTTTTAATGTACTGGTCAGGGAACATTTCTTCTGCTATAATGGCAGATGATGCAGTGCTTGTGAACAAAACAAAAAACTAGCCTCCCATTGCAGAGAGACTTTTGGAAGAAATTATGGCTAATCAAGCATGGTCGCAGAGGAACAAGGGATTTCACTCCAGTAGGAAACCTGCCACAGACATATCTATTATCAATATGGTTGGTAACACCAAGGCTGATCATCTGGTTAGAGTCAACTAAATCAATTCCTATAAACCATAATGTTAATATCTGTCCAAATTACTGTATGTTTGTGGTAAGATCAGTAAATCTCCATTACAGCATATGAATAACCTGAAGCAAGAAGAATTTGATAGTTTAGAAAATATTAACAATTGTGACATGTGCAAAATAAAATTTCAGGCAATGGGAATCATTATCTTTACTTCATCAAAAGGAACCAAGTTCATGATACATGGTTATTTAAAAATTTGTGCAGTGATCAATATGGTGGACAGCAGTGAAGCAGTAGTGATGGCAGTGATGTGGATGCCAAATTTGATGGAAATATAGACAATTTTGTTGGGGAAATTGATGTTTTAGGCAGTGCACATCATGATCTTAACTTTGATAAAATGAACAAAGATAAGGATAACTAGTTAGTAGAAAATATGATTTTAAAATTGAATTGCAGAGATCAAAATGGCAGACAGCACTAAAGTGGGAAGTGATGTCAGTTGTTTGGATGCCAATTCAGATGAAAATAAAACAAGTTCTGTGGGAAATCCATGTTATCGGAAGTGGGGATGGTGATCTTGACTACACTGAAATGAAATGAGAGAAAGATAACCAGATAATTGGTATTTTGATTCAAATATTAATAGTGATCAAAACTTTCATGGTTTTCAAGCTAACTAGACATTTGAGAACATCACTACTCATTGAGTATACCCATATACCAAAGACGAAGGGGCAGTGAACCCAGACAAAGCTTTAACTTGTAATTATTTTGATCTAAAATAGGACTGACATTTAGTTACAAAAATAAATATTAACACAGAACAGAAGCACCCAACCTCTTCACCAAAATGGATGCCAATTAATATCTTAACTATGAAGGCATATCTAGGTTTATGTCTTTGTATGACTTTTATGTCACCCATCCCTGACTATAGGAGACCAAAACAAATGATGTATAAGAATAATTTCAGTAACATTATGAAACATGATCATCTCAATGAAATATGGAACTACTTACCTTTAGTGAATTTTTAATGATGAATCATATGAAGCAAATTTTAGATAATAATATTTTTAAAATCTAAATATGTGCATAATATTATGAAATTTTACCATATTCCTGGAAATGGACCAAATGAAACTCTGATATTTCTACATAAGAATTTATGATGGAATAAAAATAAAAAAACAAAATGAACAGCTTACTCGACTTTCCATTATTCTACTTGCAATTCTCATGCAACTAAATTTAATAAAATTGTAATTACCTTTGGCATGCTTGGTGGATTTTAATTCTTTGCATCATCTTAAATGGTGTAAAATTCCCCAGAATACATACACTTACATATTGGAAGAAAAATGAATATCACAGGTATAAAACTTGCATTGAAAGTAAGTTATAAAAAAGTAAAGAAATTTATTTTTGTTTACCAAATATTTGTTTCAACTGAACTTTTTACATCTAAAAATTTTCAAAGAAAACTATATGACTTTAAAGAAAATTGTATGCTTTTAAAAAGGTCCATAACTTTAGATGTATTTGAAAAACATCACTGCATTCTCTAATGTTGATACATTAATGAAAGAAAAAAATTCCAGTCTTAAACAAGTGCCAGTCCGACTGGACTTCAGTATGAAAAGAGTAAAAACTAAAGAATGGTGAACAGCAAAAAGCAAGATCTGGATCACTTGTCTAATATATGTACCACATTTCATAGAGGTATTCTGAACAGCTTCAAAGTCATGCTCCTAGAATGATAGTGTAACAGACAGACAGAACCCATTCCAATATCCCCTTAAACCAACTTCATTCAGCAGAGGTTTAATACAGAAGCATATATCCATAAACAGAAAGCTTGATATACTGATGCCATTCTGAAGGAACCGCTGAGAGACACTGTGAACTGTCATAATTTTTTTCTCGAAAAATAATTCCTGAGACAGAAATTGTAGAGATTTTACCATTAGGGATCTCAGGGAGTTTCCAGCTGAGGTAGATAACATTCAACTTTGTGGGGTCCACTGTGGCTCTTGGTGGGGCCAAACCCTGAGGCTGGGCTTGCTGAGTCATGGCTGAAGAAAAGCTACTCTGTGTAGATCCAGCACTATTCACTGCTGATATGGCATACTCATAGCGAGAGTAAGGGTTCAGTTCCTTATCTAGGGATAGAAATAATGTACATCATGAATGGGAAATAAACTGCTCAATTTGTTGCCTCTCCCTTCTGTTAAGGAAGATCTAGATTACACTAACATCCAAACCAAAGAGTCCAATTATGTCCAAAACAAAAGTTAAAATTTCGCAAAAGTATAAACACTGATATAATTACAAGAATCTAATCTGATATAGTTTAATTTGTTTAACTTAACTGAGCTAAACATGTTTTTTTATTAGTTTCTCTTCTCCAAAAGGTTGAAAGTAAAGTTTAAAATAATGTATAACATATTTTTAGAGTAATTGCTAAAATGGTCTGAAAGTCTAATCAGGTTATCAACATATGCAAATGAATAAGCCTTTAAAATTTAATGTATCTACTAACAATGGTCTTTGCTTAATCATGCTAACAGGTTCCAAGTTCTAATAAGGCTATCTATATATGCACACAAATATGCCAGCCAAAATGTATTTGTCTGCATGTATGTACAAAATGGGCAAGTGGCTGGATGTATGTACAAATGACAGATAGCTAGAGGAACAAATCAAGGTTCCCCCACTGAAGGTTGTCAACAATCGATAAAGCATAGCTTCATATCTTTAAGTACAAAGATTTCTAGTCTTACTGAATATTAATTCACCCTTAGAAAAATACTTCTATGAGATGGACAAATAATTGTGTTCTTATAATAATGCATTTATGTTCCTTCATCAATACTGACTGATGATCTGGAATTCCATCAAATGAATAATGGTTCTACCCATGATGTTAATGGTTATATCTGACAAATACACAATACAACTCCTATATACTAATAATTCCACTTTGATGTATTTATGCAAAACAAATACTAAACTAATTAAAGGCTTTGTAAAAGAAACCAGTTTTTCAAGAAAAACATGTTTCTTAAAAAAAATGACTGATCATAATATCATAGACGTATGACCACTCCCTAAAAAATCCAGCCCTCTCAAGCTAGTTTTAAGCAATAAAATACTAAAAGACCTTTCCTTGCATAAGTGGGTGTAAGACAAGAGTGACTATTCCTTGGACAGATGGACTGACACTGAATCCCATTTATACTTCAGTTACTACTGGAGTGAAATGCACATTCTGCTAATAAGATATAATCTGCAAAAAGTTTGTTACAGTTGGTCTTATATTATCAGGCTTGGTATTGCTAAGGAAACATATATTACTTGAAAAATTGGTGTCTTCTTCAAATATGACACATGAGCATGATACCTTAGGAGAATAGGCAAGATGTAGAAAGAGTTGCCTCCCCTTATCCCAGAGACGGTCTCTGTTAATCCCTTAGCATGAAGCAGCCTAAAATCTTGAGGAATATATGCCTATAGTAGTGACTTTGTATGCTCAGATATGGCTAACAGAGAAATATGTTCTATCTCAAAATACAGAGGAAGTCAATTGGCCACATAAGTGTGACACTGCCTAATGACCTGGAAAGGCAGCCTGTTATGCTGCTATAGAGGCACCACTATGTCACAATGAGCCCTTTGCGATGAAAGATATCTGACACAAATGCTAGCTAAAGTCATCTTTGCTATTTATCCTCAAGTTTTGATATTGTCCAAAGGAAGAGCTGTGCTATGCTCATGGATATTAACCTCATGAACTGAATGCTAATAAACAAAATTTCTTGTGTTAATCCTCTGCATTTTATCTGTGAACAAGCCATCTTATCCAGGATGATTGAGTCTCGGCTGATGTATTGACCTTTCCTTCCTTCAATGGTTAGAAAAAGGACCCTGTAAGGGCTTTACAGTGGTACCTTGTACCTGACATGAACCAAGCCAGTACAAAGCCCTTACAGGGTCCTGCAGATCCCTGAAGTGAAGGATCCAAAGCGGAAAGTGGGAGAATGTACTTGGCAATGAAAGCAAGGGATGTCATGAGTGAAACTTCAGTTTTCTGATGAAACTGAAAGTTTGTATCGACTAACATGGCATGTATCTCATTATCTGTTGTTGCTATAATAACTAGGAAGCAGTTTTTATAAAAGAGATGAAGACACCAGATAGAGGTTGAAATAGTGTTTAGTGATGCCAGAACCCATGCTAAAGTCCATTTCTGAAACATGGTGTTGTGTCAGGTCAAAGTTCACCAGAAGGTCAGGAAGATCTTTGTTTTGGCCTACATCCTCCTTCCTGGCGTGACAAAACTTGCCTGAGATTGTGGAACCCTTTTATATTGATGGGTGATAAAGTCTTGTCCATGAGAATCCAGAGAAGAAAGCTATTTGTCATGACTTTAAGCAACATGACATATTCCAGTTCAAACCACTGGAAGAACACTCCACTTCCACTCACATGCTTGCTGAGTAGCTGATTTTCAAATCTAGGTTATTTTATCCACCATTTTTAAGATAAATGTTTGCAATAGAGGGCTTGTTTGACATGATCCAGCCATGCAGGTTCAACAGTTTGGGTGCATATGAAATGTGCAGTTGAGGTTGCTTGAGCTGGTGAAGAAAGACTTTTGAGTTTCTTTGGAATTTTGCATGCCAAGCAAATAGGTTGTTATCCATGACTTTTCCCACCTCAATCTTCCTTTGTCTTTACTTTTGCAAGACCTCTAGGACCAGAAGGAGCAACATAAAAAATGTGTTGGCTTTGTTTGCAAGTGAATAACCACTGTGAACTATTTAAGGTCCTCAGATCTGCTGCTATGGGACCTGACATAGCCCAAAACTGGAATCCTTAATCCTGTGGATAGAGCTTTGGTCATGAATAAGGCAAGAGAATCAATACAGTGATCTTGCAAACATGTGGCTCATGATGATGAGATTTGTTGCTGCTTTGAGAAGACCTAATAGATGAAGAAATTCCCAAACTGAGATGTGATTCTTTCATCTAGTAGAAGAGGCAATTAATGGTATATGTTGAGGGAGACAAATCCTATGCATTTTGAACTCCATACCCCAGTAGGTACATTTAGGAGATGGTAATATGATGGATTGGTACTTGTTGGCAAGGAATTCAATGCAAATAAAAAGTAAAAACAAAGAATTTCATGCTTCATTCTAGAATATACAGCACCTGGTGCTTTTGCATAAAGGTGACCATTTAGCTGGAAGACACAGATAGCTCTGAAGGGCAACACAACTTTATCAACATCTTGAAGACCCTGGAGTGATATCTAGACCAAATTGGTGTTCAAATTTGTAATACCATGTCTCTGAATGTGAAATCTCCCTCTCAATGACAACCAATCTCAGTGTTTCCATTCCAAAATCAGGTGGCCAGATGAAAAGGTTGAGGCCAATGACCAGCAGAAAAGTGCCATTGATTTTTTGGAACAAGAACCTGGAGTAAAATCCCAGTGTTGAATCTCGTGCAACAAATCCACTTTGTACAAGTCTCTTGGGATGTTTGTGATGATTGTTAACATTATAATGAGGTAGAGGCAAAGAACATGTTCTGGAAGCAAACTGTAACAACCTTTATCATTACATGAAGAAGCTGATTACCCTCCAAAGAGAATGTTAGAAAAGAAGTGTAATCATGGTATTATTGATAATGAAATAAATAAAAAATAAATGGATGTACCCAATTAAGACAAATAATAATAATAATAAT